>VUJU01005424.1:0-13869 GCA_009835225.1 Aphis craccivora
GCGCCTTCGAGCTATAACGAATCATAGGCCACGGTGGGCGTAGCTTCGCGCGCTTTAGCGAATCACAGGCCAAGGTTTACGTATCTTCAGGCGCCAACGAATCACAGACCGTGGAGCGCGTGGTTTCAAGCGCTTTAGCGAATCACGAGCCACGGTGGACGTCGCAAGACGAGCGCACAAGCGCGTGCGGCTCCGGAGATTACACAACGCCGCCGCCTATAAATACCAGTGCGGAGCGCAAAATCGGTCAGTATTCAGTCCTACCTTACCGTAGCAATACCTACCCAGGCCGACTTGCGCGGTTCGGGAACCACTGACAGAAAAACGGCACCTCGCTGTAGCAAGACCCACCCAGGGCAGACTTGCGCAGTTTGGACGTTTTTGCCAACATATTCTTACTGCAGCAAGACCCACCAAGGGCAGACTTGCGCAGTTTTGTTATACGGTAAAACCAACAAAAACATCAACTAAGAGAATTCCACAAGTGAACAAAATACAGTCCACTGTCAAGGCACATTACAAAACAGCGGTGTTGGCCTCATACGAAAACAGTAGTTTATCCATTCGTTTAGTAAGGACCACCGAGATAGATGACATCAAAACAGAAAAGAAGTACCTACTCACTTTTCTTAAGATTTTTTTTTGTTGAACTGTGAAATATTATATAGGCAAAATAAACTATTATTATGATTATTTTCTCTGGTTATATACAACAATATTTTAATATTTATAAATATAATAAATATCACATAAAATTAATGAACTACTCCGAGTTTTAGCTGATATAAATAGAAAAAAAATAGGCAATAATTATAGCTTTATTACGCTCATATTAAATTTAAAATTATTTTTTTTTCTATACAACAGTCGGGGGGAAATACCGAAATTATAACATCGTATAGGTGAATCGCTAATTGCAGAAAGGAATCTTTATAAATATTGATTGTATAATAATTTTTCACTAAACACCTAAATACATCGTTTAGTTTTAGTACATTAAGAAGACAGATTATCGACTATCCAAAATCTGAAAATATATAGCACTCAGAAATGACAGTTTACAACAGGAAAAGGATATGTCCAGACACATAACTACCTTCTGAAGTGAACTAATATTTTAAATTATTCATAAATATGACCTCGAGGACGCGTCGTCTCCAGTTATGGAAACAACGTCGGTCATCAAGGAATATGGGCTATGCGATCTGTCAAGAGACCAAGAAATGTCGGTGAAAGTAAACGACCGTGGTATGGACAAAGCGTCGGTTAAAGGCCCAAAATGTGGAAAATGCGATCGATGACCTGGTCGCTGGGCTAGGTCCGGGTATACAACACACCACCGACGATTGACGATGAAACGCTGCAATCGGATAGCAAACGTGGACGACTACGGTTCGGAACCATCGGAGAGTATATCTACTGAGTACTGACTATGTTTTTTGTCGTAAGACAATCCCGATTTCGGTGGCTGCCGATTCTACATCTCGCTCACCTCGTGCTGTTTAGGACGTCTAGGTCTTCGCCATCGCCCATCATCCGACGCTCGTGGAGAAGTCATCTACACTTTTATTTTTAAAATTGTGTGGCGCGTGGCGTGTCGAGTACCTACTTAATTCTAAGATATATTTTCACTGAGCCATGTTTTTTCTTGTTATTAATAAAATTAAAAATTGTTTACACAAAAAAATTTTTTTTCGTATTGCTGTTTATAATATAAATTGTTATATTGATTAAAATTAAATTAAATGAGCGTACACAATCTTAAATATATTACAATTGTAAGAAAATGTTTTATTAATACACATAAACAAAAAAAAAAAATATATATATAAAAATGATAAAATACAATGGAAATAATATTAAAATACAATAATTATTCACAATTTTATACGACAATATTCATAATTATGTTTATGTTGACGAAAATGGTCACTTCCTTTTATCACCTGTCCTGTGCGTATAATGATAATGTTAAGGAAAAATGTTGGATCAAAATTGATTAGAAAATATAATACCGTATTAACTATAATATACCAAGTAGATAACAAATGTTTTTATTTTTTATTTCCTCTTAGTATTTACATTATGAACATAATCTCAAATGGCTAATAATCGTAATAAAAATATAATAGTATGAATATTAACACATTATCATACTTACATTTCTATGAACCCCAACTAATACAGTAATAACTATTTAAACAATAGTTTTTACTTCAACTAATCAACGATTCCCGTTTAACTGTCTATGTTATTTTAAAACTATAATAATTAGTTATAACAATTAAAAATCAAAAAGGATATCTTTTATGTCGTGATTCAGTTCGTTCAGACCATTCTTTCGGATGAGGAGATTTTTCCTATAAATAGATTAAAAAGTCACGTTAATTAAAATATTTTATTGAAATTATAATTGATTTAATAAAGATTTAAAATACTAACTCTACTAGACCGATGTTTATCACCCACCGTGTCATCATGACGAATATCAGCTGATGATTTTACATCTATTAATAAAACAAATTTATATTAAACAGTAAGGTTCAACATAAGAAATGTATATTCAGTAGAAATAAATTTGTATTGTTGCTTTTACCTTTAAAATGAATTAGTTATACTATTTTTAACTAAAAATATTACCTATAGTCTCACAAAAGAAATTATCAATATTTTTATTTTAAAGAACGGTGACGCTTCAATTATATTCACATGTTAATTATCAAGTCCATCAATTACAAACCGCATTACAACATTTTTGAAAAAAAAAATTCATTATTTAACTATTTGCATCCCCACGGTCCCAATTATTGCTGATATTTGATGGTCTACAATAAGTTTTAACTGTCAAAAATATTACTATTTTAATATTAAAAATCAACAAAAGGCCTATAAATGTACTGGACAATATTATTTCTTTTAAGTTTGATAATAGGACCATTCACTTTAATATTAAAGCTAACAACACAAAATTGGTTCTATCAAATGGAAATTTTACAATTGGATTAAAAAGAGAAAACAAGACATTATAAATTCAAAATTTTAATATTTACATACGTTTTTCGTCTTCTTTGCGTCTCTTAAGTTCAGGTGTAGTTTCATCCCGTCGTTCATGCTAAAATAAAAAAAAATTATTATTTCACTTAAAGTAACTATACTAATGTTTTTTTAATCAAATTATACATACTCGTTTACGGCTTAGTTTGCGATCTTTACGAGTTTCCTTCAATGAAGCTGAATCAGTAGATTGTGATTTTTTAATCTTCTTATCTTTTTTCTCTATCAAAGCTGATCCGTTTGTCTCAGATTTAATGTCGGAATTATGCTTCATGAGTTGCTGTGAGTTAAAAAGGATAACGAAAATGCAAACCAAAAATAACAAAATATAAAAAAAGATACCAAATTACCAAAGTATATAAGCTATAGATAACAATTTCTTTTCTTTTTTTTCTCCAAAAACACAAAAACAACAACCAAAATGTTATTTATTTAAAGGGACTGAATAACAATATTTAATTTACTAATGTAGATGATAAATAAGTGTAAATAAAAGACAAGGTTGTTCTTCAATCTTCGTCGAAAGTAGGTATTCAGCTACAACAGCTATTCATTGTTCCATTGTGTTTGAATGAACCAATTTCAATACATATTCGAAAATTTCAGTAATAATTGTAGTAACAACAAATTATTGAGGAAACATCATTCAGGTGAAACTCAAGACACCATAAATTAAAGCTGCTTGAGCAATTTGTTTGAGAGATGAGACTACTTATTATTTGTTTTGTGAATATCAAGAGGAATGGAATTGTGATTATGTTGGCTCCATACTTCAGTTCTTACCTTCGTAATTGGACTGGTATCCATTTTTTTTCGTTTTATATCTGAAATAAAATAAAACCATTTAATTTTAAAACAACACAACTCAATTTATATAGTACACATACATTTTATACATTATATTTTATGTTTATAAATTATACACAAATTACATAATATGAAACTTTTGTATCTATAATATTAAATTAAGAATATAAAAACTTTTTTTTAAGCTATAGCCTATAATGTAGAAATAATTAATTAATCATGGTGATTCTTATGCATTATCTGAATTACAATCAGGGATGTATAATAAATAATATCTTGAGTAAATTCCATATTTATTAAAATGTATCACAAAAAAAAAATATGTTATCATTACCCTTGACACTTGGTCAATTTCTATACCATAAATAAAACATTCTTATCAGTTTTTTACTTAATTCAAAGTATCTTAAAAATATAAAACCCATAAACATGTTGAAAATTATTTGAAAATTCAATTGTTAAGATATACAATATATCACAATACATTATAAATACTTTGAATAACTATAGTTTTTTAAACTTTTTTGGATCTTGTAAAGTCAGCAGATCTATGACACACTAGTCATCATTTTACAAAGACTTCCAAAAATGCAATGGGGAAGTCTATTTATTTTATCGAATATTACATACAACAGCAAATCTATTTTAAATATTTAAGTACACATTATTGTCATATATTTATACGTATTATTGAGCACTATAGCTTATTTATGTATGGTTGTTAGTTGACCACAGGTAACCACCCCAATTGTAGAACATAAATAGTACAATCAACAACAGTCATGACCAATCATAAATAACAATTATATTATAATTATATTCAATTATAATACAATCTTAGATTATACGAGTATATGAACTTATAAATGATACTCAATCGTGAAATATTATTTTTAAGCGTATACAATACAATTTAAAAATATAATACATATATATATAAAAAAATTTAAAAACAATAAAATAATATACCCATTGCCATTTGCCACCATTCAAGGTAAATACTCAACATTAATTATTCACCATATACTATATTGTATCACGTATATACATTTCTTTATAAATATAATTATGAGTATATACTATATACTCCCCTATACACCCCAAATTACAATTAAAGGTTCAAACATATAAATGACTTAAACAACAAAAAATAATAGTATCACAAGTAAACAAGATTAATTCAAAAAACAAAAATGACTAATATTTTTTTAATTTATTGGGTTTACCATTATATGGGTTCATGCATAAACCCAAATTGAATAACAATTTGAAAAATTTAACATATCATTAAAATTAAATAGACTGACCATAAGTTTTAATTTTTAAAATATTTTTTTACATTTACTATTTAATAATAAATTTAACTTTTATGTCTGTTTTTAAATAAGCTAGTACAACCTAACCAAAGTATAATTACTTCAAGTGTTTTAAATTATTTGTATTATTAAACTTTAACTCTTACCTTTTTCTTCAGTAGTGTGAGAACCATTACTTGCCACATCTACAACAGAAACAGATACTTGTGCTGAATTAATCCTCGGGATCTGAACTTTACTATGACTATTGGCAGGTTGACTACCTGGACTAGCGGTAAGTACTTGTGTTTTAGTCACATCATTCTAATTAATTATATAAACACCAAAACATCATAAACTTTACTATAAATATAATGAATTCTAAAATAGAAAAAATTATAAACTTGCATAAGAATCTTTTACTCTGTCAATATTATCATCTCTTTGTCGTTTATCTCTTTTCTTCTCATTTGATTCGTCCGATTTTTCTTCTTTCAATATATCTGTGATATTCTCTTGAACTGCAACTTTTTCACTGAAGAAATGTTAAAAATAAAAAATAAATACAATTTAAATTTTAAGAAATTTAAGATTTTAAGACTAACTTGATTTTTTCATTATTAGGGATTTTAATGGGCCGTTTGTCTGTTTTCACTTTGTTATCAATAATCTTCTTTTCAGCTTCAACCCATTCTATAACATAAATGTAATATAAAAAGATACAAAATACTATAAAATGAAAATTAATACATTTTGTATTTACCTGTTGATGATGTTCCATTAATAACTTTAATAACAGGTAGTGGTGGAGTTTTCGCTTCAGGAACTGTATCTTCATCTTTCTTCTTAATAGATTGATTATTTTTTGTAACATCAGACTTATTATCAACAATGTTTTTTATTTGACTTACCTGTAAAAATTAATTATATTTTAATACACAATTCATCAATTCATATAAGTTGAAAAAATAATTATACCTTTTCATGGACTAGATGGAAATCGCTGTCCTTAAGAAATTGACTAGCTCTACCTTTGAGTAGTCCACAATAAGACGTTGCTAAAGTGTAGAGATCTTGTCGTTTATCCTTTTCATCCTCTCTTACCTTTTCTACCTTTTTTTCGATTAATGTGGCTAATTTTGCCAAAACCGGAAAGTGATTAACAATTTTAATGAGAATAATCAATGAGTTACGAATTTGTACATAATCCTTAGACTCTAAACAAACCATCATGGCCTAATAAACAAAACAAGTATTTTATACATATTAATTTACTATACATTTAAAAAAATTGTTTTTATTTAATTTAACTTACTTTAGTAATCTTGTAATGCCATTTATGACAGACATGTCTGAAGTTTTCATATCCTACATGATCATTACTAGATTGAACAAATTGATCACTATTCTTACATTTAGTCACAAAACCAGGATAAGTAGCACATTCTTTTTCAAAGATATCTTTGGTTGAATGCCAGCGAGTAACATTTTTTAACATTTCATTAAGAAATATACCATAACGATGTGCTTCATTTTCTGTGCATAATGTTACTGAATATGTTATATCACAAAACAACTAAAAAATTTTTTTTAATTTTACTTAAATAGTTTATATTAGTTTATAAGTTTTAAATACTTAATATACATACTCTATCATAACATAAAAGAGTTGAAAAATTAGCAGTTTTCAATGAATGTAATGTTTGAACAAATTTAGCACAATACATAGCATCTGTATGGGTAAAAATACATCGAGGAAATAAACATAACTGTAAAAACTGTGTAATTGTCTCATTTTTTGCTGCTTTAGCTGATCGAGATAAAAACCAAGAATCTTTTTCCTGAAAATATTTTAACATATATTTTAGAAAAAAACAATTAAGTATAAATAAATAATGTTTTTACCTGATTCAACATATAAAATATTTTTTCTACATGCTCTTGTTGTTTCTTTTTTTCATCATTCAATTTAGCAATGGTAATTCCTAATCGTTCTTGTTCTTTTTTTACTTTAGTACTCTATAATGATATAAGATATAATATTTAAATTTATAATTGTACAAAATTAGCATAATTAAAATCAGGAATTTTTAAAATTAAATTAAATTTATAGTTCTATAGTTTTTTAAATAATTAGGAGTAATCAACACTATTCTTTTCACTGGTCACCAACATACATCAAAAACTAAACACATTAAAATGAATTTACATAGATGGCCTTACTATCAAAATATTTGATAGTAAAGTAGATTAAATAAGTATGATTTTAATCAATCTGTTGTTACAAAAAAATAGAAAAATGAGAACAACTGATAGATTTAAAAAATAAGCAAAATGACAAATGAAATAAATGTAGAGGCCTCTCAATGACATGGTAACATTTTTAATTATGTTAGTGGTTACGATACTACAGCTTCTTGAGTTTTATTTGGATTGCCTGGAATGGTGACAGATAATAATTCAGAGATAAAGTAATTTTTATGGAAAGCTAGATTTATATTGAGTTTTGGTTATTTCAAAAACGTAAGGTGTTTTAAGATCAGTGAAGAGTGTAGTTTGAAACATAAATTGGGGCTTTAAATATGCATTCACATAGGGCTTTAGAATGAAATTTTTTTATGTGGTTGATATTAAATAGTTTGGCTTACCCCATGATTGAATAGATACCGTCATATGAGTATAAGTAAAAAATTTTAGAGCAGGAGTTTATTGGGGAGTTTTATGTTCTTAGAAGTCTAAAGTGATCAGAGGAATTAAAAACAGTAAGTTAGTGTTTGAGTATTTATAGTCCACGATCAATAAAATAAAGATTCTGAAGTAGCATTGGGCAGGAGAAAGCGGTTGATCATTGAGGTAAAGAATTAGGCTAATTCTACAGCAAAGGATTAAGATACAGTAAATGGATTTGGTTTCATTCAATTTAATTTCAAATGTTTTGTACCATGTTTCAAAGATGTGTAAATGGTCTTCTATGCAAAAAGAAAAGTCACAATCTGAACTGTTTGTTAATAAAGCTGTCGTCCGCAAAGTCGCCAAATAAAATAGCAATTTTATTATAACCCTCTAACCAACTTTTATTTTTATTGGAGGTAAGGAAAAGTCTATAAATACAGCAGAGAATTGATTTCTGAGGTATGATTTAAGAATTAGATAATAGTGGCTAGGAAGGAAAATAAGAAAACTGTTGCAGTAACATGTGATATAGATGGTCATAGGAGAGATATCAAGAATTAAATGAAAAAATTATGCACGGTATAGAATTTGAGACTGTGATTCACACGGCCTCATAACAATGGCTACTGTGGTTTTATCATTTAACCCCAAAATTTTCATATCTGGGCAAGAACAGCAGTAAATACAGATGAGGAGAGAATAAGACACTGAGGCTATATCAAAACTAAAAGTAAATCTAATATAAGCGTCATTTTATAAGGATTAAAAACTGTTTTCATCAAAGAACTAAATTAATGGTAAATTGAAATTATTAGGTAGCATAATTATAATATGACTCAGTAGCTAGCTAAGTCTCCATCTTGCAACTATAAATTAATGTAAATATTCAATATAAAGCTCGATCATTATCTTTAACAACCAATCCTTAACAATGAACTATTTATTTATAAATATATATATATTTATATATATTTATGCTGTTAATTATAAAATTATTGCAGTAATCCTATAAACATTCCTAACTTTGATAATATCATTCAATAATTAATATTAAAATAGATTAAGTAAAAAATCAGCTTTAATGAAAACATTACCCAATTGTTAAATTATTACATAATATAATGTTTCTATAACAGCATACTAGACTATAAAACTAATTTCCAAGTCTAATTATCTCTAATTAAACTAAATACTTTTTAAGTTAACATAAAATTATATAACAAGTATAATTTAAATAAGACTCACTGCTTGTTTTGAATCTCCCATAGCTGAAGACTGAGCTTTAAGTTTATTTATTTCTCGTTTGTAGGCTTCATTTGGAACACATAAGTCATATAAAGTCAATGACCAAAATGTAACTAAAAATCCAGGCGATACATCTTCCCACACTTTTTCAGGATGAAGTGGAACAACAGATTTAACAATAGATGACATCACTTCTTTATGAGCTTCTGCATACTTTGTTTGCCTAACAGCTAATGATTTTTTGGCATTAGGATCAGCTTTGCGCAAAGCATCAAAACGAGTCTATAATAGATTATAAATAAATTACCATTCTTTTAGATTAAAGTAAAATAATAGTAATACTTACATTAATGGAATGATTAAACATAGGCCTAGCTAAAAAAAATGCTACATCCATATGAACATGATGTTGATCAAGTAAATCATGTACAGATGGCAAATGATTGATATATTCTTCCATTGAAAATGTAGACCCCAAAAATGTACCATATTGAACCAATGTATCTTGGCACTATTAAAATAATTTCATTATTATTTTTATAACATATTTATTTATATTCAAAAACATATATATATATAAAGGGTAGTATTCAATAAAATAGTTGAATGAGCAGAATGTTTCTAAAATACAAAATTTCAGTAATAGTTTTATAGTAGGGAAGGGAATTGAATACATTAATTTTATTAAACCTTTTTCCACTTTTCAATACCATATTTATAATTATGAATACATTTTGGCTAGCGCTAATATAATCAAAATATGTAATCACCCAGTATTCACTATGTACATATTTATTCAAAAACTATGAACCATTATATCCAGATTTTAATATTTTAGTAAGTGAATTGATTAATTAATTGATATCATAACACAAGAGATGTGGAGTATGTTCTGAAGATTGAACATTGTAGTTACATTCTTTTATGATAAATATAATATCTCAGAAGAAACATATTGCCATAGATAAGACCTCCAATTCACAGACAACTTTATAAATATTTTATTTACTTAATTAATAATTATCATACTTGATCATAGAGCTGTCCAGCTAGTTTGATATGAATAGATTCATGTTCTTTATAAATAACACTATGCCTCTGTTGAGCGATTAACAGACATAAAGCAACAGCCAAATTATTATCTAATAATGATTCTTTCAGTCGAATAGAAGATTTTTTGGTATTTCTAATTTGATTGTAATAACCAGCCTAAAATAGTAAAACATGAATAGTTTTAGTTACAAATAAAATTTATTTACCAGAAATAAAGTTTTCTTACCTCAGTTTTTAAATAATCGCCACCAGACATAGCTTCAATTTGATCAGGCGTTATTTGTTCCATAACTTCAACACCAGCCATTCTCAACACAATCTCTTTAAGTATAAGAAGATCCAAACTATAGAAATTTAGATTAATAAGTGAATAATTTTAATAATGACCAGTTTTGTATTATAATATTTATACCTATTTTCTGTTTTTAATTGATTTGCTACATATTGAAGAATCCCTGTAAGTTCTACGGGATGCTTTTTAAAAATAGCACCACAAAATGATGCTGTACTTTGAAGCCACACTGAAATGGAAGTACCATCATGCTTCACTCGATCTTGGCCACTTTTGCCTAATGTTTCCACAATACAATATCCAAGAACATCAAATGATAAACTTGTCATGTACTTTAAGCATTCAACCACAATGCTAGCCAAATTATCAAATACTTGAATTTGTCCCAGTATCTAAAAAAGTAAAAATAATGATAACATCCAACATCAACTTTGATTCAACCACAATAAATATTATCCAAATAATATTAAATTTAGTATTTACATAATCAAATAAATAGCCAGGTGCATAATGTGATATTTTTCCAATAACACGACTAGATGGTTTGGTATTATCTTTACAAAGACGTTTCATTACAGATCTAGCTTTTTTCTGTACATCAACTTTCTTTGTTAATAATTTTGGATGATATTTATGTGTATCATTTTTCCAACTGTTATAAAGTGCATACCTATTTTTAATAAATAAATAAATACATTATAATGTAAAACCAAATAATAATACTAATAATTATTAATATAAAAAAGTACAATTTCCAGTTAATTTTACAAATTGCTAGTACCTGCAGTGGTAAGGATAAAGTTGCAATAAAGTCCACAAATGCTCTGAAATACTACTACCTTCTGCTAATGAAAGAGTAGGTAATAAAACACGATCCAATAATGACAAAGTTTCGAAGTAAAAACCATTTTCAGACGGAATATAATCTTTATTTTTAATTCCTTCCTAAATTATAGATAAATTAAAACTAATGTATTTACCTGTTTTAAATATTTACTAATATTTTAATCATAAATATACAATATATAAATACTTACATTAGTTAATGCTTCTCTAACAATTCTGATAATTTTAAACATAAGAACAGGATCACGGTGTAGTCCAGGACCTAATGTTATTAACATAGGTAAAACTACATCATGAAATTCTTCTAGTGTTACTACAGGTTTAAGAGAACGTGAATTTAATTGAACATCAGTTGAGTGTTTTACAGCTTTTGAATGAAGATTAAAAACTCTAAAAAAATGAACAACAGATAACAATAAGCAAATTGTATATCAAATTAAAACACTTACTGATTATAAACAGGTTTAATGACTTGATTTATAAGGAAACAAAGTGCATCACCAATAGGAGGATATTCTACAGCATAGTATTCTGGAAATCTTTTAATTAATACCTGAGCAGTATTCCAATCTCCAATTTCTAACATAGCTTCACATAAACAAAATTTTTGATTTTCTTCAGGCTAAAATTGTAAAACTAAAATGTAACAAAGATAATAATTTTAAAAAATTAAAACATACTCTAGGCTGAGTATTTTCATCAATAGTTTCAGATTCTGGTGCTTTTGTTATAATTATACTTGAAGCTTTTCTCAAATAATCTTGTCCATTTTTAATATCTTTTTCCCAATTTGTTTTAATATCATTATCATCAGGAGTTAACTAAAAACAAAAAATTGATAATACATAATTGAAAGTACTATAATATAACCATAGTTTAATTTACCCAAGGATAAATATTATCCAGTCCAATTAAATCAAATTGAATTAAAAAAGCAATCAATCTGTAAGATGAGCGAGTTAAATTATTCACTTGTCGTAATTTAAATGCCAATACTTCAGTTAGTCTTTGTGAATCAGGCATATAATCACGTAGTAATGGAATAAAAAAATTTTCAGCTTTATTATCTGTGTGGTGTTCAAATGAATCTAAAATTATATCTAATACACGATTTGGATCCAAGTTGAAACATCCAATCAATGATTTAATAATTTCAACCATGACTTTAGGATCCATATTATCAGAATTTAATTCTGTAATTAATTTAGAATAGCCTTCAGATTCTTCACGAAATAAGTTATATTTTCGCTGTTTATAGCTAAAAAAAAAAAGAGAAAGAATAGAATTTCATACATAGGTACTAAATAAATTTAATTAGAATAAATTAGAACTTACAATAACTTAGTTTTGATTTTAATAAATTTTGTAGAAAAAATATTATTTAATAACTTTATGTCTTTTAATGAATCAATTTCTAACCGTTCTTTCAGTAATTTGTCAGTCAATAACTATAAAAAAAAAAACAGATGTTTTGTTGAATAAGTTATTAAAAATTAACTAAAATTGTATACTAACCTTCTGTGATTCTTTGACAAAATTTCCAAAATATTCTCTTTCTGATCCTCCGTTATCTGAAAGTGCTGTATCAGTATCTAAGTAGTTAAAGACATCCATTACCACAGAAGCTATTTCTGCATTGGAACACTAAAAAAATACATTTGAATTATCAAATACAAATTAATTTCTTATAAAATAATCTTAAACATAAAATTACCAAGCTATAATTTATAAATAAAAAAATTAAAATATAAATATAAATATATAATATATATAAATAATTAATGATAAAAGTTGAGGGCAGACGAAAAAATAATTTATACTTACTAAATCACTTAAAATAGATAAACCAATGTTTGTTTTAATTTTTCCTTTAATACATGCTATTAATAAAGAAAGAATAGCTTTGGCCAAATCTGAAAACAATAAATTACAACATTAATAATAAAAATTAATTAGTTTAATATGTATACTTTGAACCTAATTAGGTAAAAACAAAAAACCCAGGTGACTTTGAATAATTTAGTATAAAGATATATTGTAATATAAAAATAAAGTTAAAATACTTTGTTGATCAACATACCAGTAGGATTGCCATTAGATGTAATTGTTAATGAATATTCTGATTTAGAACTTTTAACAAATTCATGACATTTTGTCAAACTAAAACAAAATAAAAATTAAAAACAAATCAATTTTGAAACTACTAAACTTTATAAACACGAAAATATACATACAATTCAGTTTTTTCGGTTAAACCCCAACCTTCGTACATGTCCATCTTTATGTGTTAAAATTGTAATTTTGAATCATCAAACAAAGTACCTAGAACGGAAACATTTCGATATTCACCATTTTAATTGAAATGTAAAATATAAATGACCGAAATGAATTAAAAATTAAAATTCAAAACGTATAGGAAATGCAACAAAATTATAATTTTATCATTTATAGTAGAAAGATAAAACAATGAAGTACAAGGAAAACAAACCTTATGCTAATAATCGTGGCGGAAAAAAACAAAACAGTGATTTTCATTTGAATACACACGCGGTTTGATAATCAATTCAAGGAGGTTGTAATTTAACGGGTATTGTAACGGGCTAG
>VUJU01005425.1:0-13863 GCA_009835225.1 Aphis craccivora
TTAGAATGGACATAATTCCAGGGGAAATCCCGTTTAATATACAACATCTCGAACCGTGGCTGATGCCTCATGGTCGCAGGCGGCCCAGACAAAGACAGATTCAAATTGTTCCGCTTGAGAGAAAGCGAGCACAGCATTCGACGGTGTGGGTGATCGGAAGCAATTGGCTGATTGTTTTGATGAGAACAATTTTAATGGCGTACCTTCCAACAAAGCAAGTGCTGAAACTTCATCGGTATTTATTATTTTTTGGTACTATAAAGAATAAATATAATAATCTAACCACATTAGAATATTTTTATAAAAAGTGAAAAACATCATTTTTGACGAGAAATACATGATGATTACATGAACGACATGAACACCAAGTACATAATAATGATAGAATACTTTAACAAAAGTTATAGTATTAGTAAAACTAATACTCTTTAATTATCTGTAGATAGGACGCAAATGGCTTCAATAGAATGATCACTTATTATATTGCAAAGAACACTAATAATATTCAAGACTTCAGTGTATTATTTTAAGCAATCAAGTCTGATTAAATCAAAATATTAAAATTATCAGTAGAAGTAAGTCGGATTCAAATCTATAAAGAAGTAGAAGTGATATTTTATAAATCTAACGACAGACACATATACTAAATTTAAACGCTTAAAACATAGTTTCCGATTTCAAATTACTGCTGGACACACACACACGCACACACACACACACACACAATATATGGGTAATATAATTGTATTTTGTAATTACCCACCTTATCATAATGTAATAATCAACGCAAATTAGACAGTACGACCGTCTTGATCGCCAGTCCTTAGAAAAACGATATCGATTAAACCTTTAAATAAAACATATCAAATACAAGTCATTAAGTCTACAAATATATCTAACACAAAAAGGATGTCGTTTCGCCTAAAACTGTTTATTCATTCTAAAACGACCTACATTAATAATAGATATGGCGTACAAATTTAAAGACCAATTCAAATTGAAATCACAAACAAGGCAGACAATAGTTATGAACCTGAAGCGTATCTTGATAGCCGTGATGAGTTAATTGAAGATTTTGAAGAAAGACACAATTCTAATAAAATTGAAAATAATATTAAGAATAAGGTTGAAGATGGAATGATGGTTTTGTCACATAAGAAATTAAATCGATGTTGATAAAGAAGTTGCAACTCGTTAATCTAGCACAAAAGAAGAAAGACATAGATGCGCAATTGCAAATGTAATTGTTAGAAGTTTTTGATCGTCTGATGCTGGACAATCTAGAGAACTGGGATAAATTTCTACTCTACCAATAAATATGGCAGATGATTCTGCTAAATTGGATACATCTAATGGGATTGAAAATAATGTGTGAGATAAGATAATAATAAAAAATTTAATATTAAAGATTACCTCACATGTGCTCGTCAACCTATTGTCCTTTAATCTTAATAGAATTATATTTAAAAAAATGTTTTACGTATGCATGAAAAGTAATTGTCGCTCTTATAGTTTTAACATACATAGAAAGTTAATAAATTTCATAAAAATTGGATATAGTAAGTACTGTATAATTTAAGGGGGGTTATGATTATATTTTAAAATTGTTGAATATACGTTTTTATTTTTATTTTAAAAAACAAACTATTTTTGATGCTCATTATGTTTTTAAGATGTTCTGTATTTTATGATTTCAAAGGCATATTATTTCATAATACAACTAATTAATGTATAAAAAATAAAAAATGAAACACAAATGTTTTTATGATAATAAAAATTGATAACTATAAATTGAGATTTGTTCACATAAAAACTACTTTATATTATATTTATAACATTGATATTTTTATAAGAGTTATGTAATTTACACTTATAAATTAACATAGGTAATATTAATTTCACTAATATCAGCCAGCAACATAAAACATGCTTGTTAAGTAAATTTATTTTTAAATATGTAATTAAAGTATAATAATTATATACACTATGTAACAACTACTAGCTAAATATTCTTTACTTGGCATTTGATCCTTAACTTCATAACAGTTCATAGTCACTGCAATGCATGACCATAAATTTCTATAATAAATATTATTAACAAACAAATTGTATATAAGTCATAAACATGTATTATCAAATATTTACAATTACATAACATTAATAATGTTTTGGTTTGAGATGACTGGTCGTAATTAAACATAATCATCCAAACATATATTTATGAGCTTACAGATCGTTAGATCATGCCAGGGGCTCATATTATATCTTTATTCATAGATGGAGAGATATTATAAATATATATAATCATAACTAAATTGATAATGTATCGGTTGAATGGTATTCTTATATCGATTATACACAACAGTAAATTTTTTCAATAAAAACAACATTTAAATCATTGTTAATGCAAATGCGATAGTAAAGAAAAAATAGCTATTATAAGTGTATATAATTAATAATACGGTTTTAATGTTATAATAAAATTAATTTTTAAAATTAAGTTACCTATTCAAACGAACAATTGAAAAGTGTTGATGTAAAAAACATCAAGTCATAGTAAATAACCAAATTATATCATGTTGTATAATTTTTTTAAAAAATATGTGACTATAATACTATAAAATGTACTCGTAATGTAATCAACATTAAAATAATAAAATTATTTTTAATTAATAAAATAATTTCCATACGTACCTAATTATTAAATAAAATAAAATATTCATGGATTCAAAATAGTTTTAATAATAATAGTTATAATATGTAAAAATGATAGGTTGGCTAGAGCAATAACAAGGCGGATATTTTGACGAGCATTGTATATTTTGGAAGATTTGTTCGCTCCAAATTTATGCTATTTTTGCAATAGCATTAATCTAACCACAAAAGATTAATTGTATAAAAAGTGAAAAACATCATTTTGACGGGAAATACATGATGATTACATGAACGACATGAACACCAAGTACATAATAAAGATAGAATACTTTAACAAAGGTAACAGTATTAGTAAAACTAATACTCTTTAATTATCTGTGGATCGTTGCAATGTAGACAATTATGATATTTGCGTTGAAAGGACTAAAAATATTAGAGATTTCAAAAGGGCGCGTTTGGGTTTAGTAGAGAAACATAGATTCGTCAAAACCATAACGACCTTCAATAGAATGATCACTTATTATTTTGCAAAGAACACTAATAATATTCAAGAATTCAGAGTATTAATTCAAGCAATCAAGTCTGATTTAATCAAAATATTAAAATTATCAGTAGAAGAAAGTCGGATTCAAATCTATAAAGAAGTAGAAGTGATATTTTATAAATCTTACGACAGACACATATAGTAAATTAAAACGCTTAAAACATAGCTTCCGATAACACATTACTGCTGGACACACACACACACATAATATACGGGTAATATAATTGTATTATGTATTTACCCACCTTATCATAATATAATGATCAACGCAAATTAGACGGTACGACTGTCTTGATCGCCAGTCATTAGAAAAACGATATCGATTAAACCTATAAATAATACCCATCCAATACAAATCACCAAGTCTACAAATATGTCAACCACACAATCTACTGTATTTCGTCGTATAAATAATTCGTCTATAAGCTTTTCCTCTACCTCCATCCTCTTAACTCCTACACTATCATCATCAGCACCATCTCCTTTGGCGACTACCGCCAGTACAGATGTCACCAGCCCAGATATTCTGACAAAGAATACAACATAAAAACACTATTCTTAACTACTAATATCCTATTGTAACTACCCAAGTCTTAAGTTTTCTAGTAAATGATGTTATTATTTTGTTAAGACTTTGTTAATTATTACATTGTAATTTTTTTAGGAAAGTACAACTAATGTTCTTTCGTTACTAATATCCTATTGTAACTACGATCCAAGTCTGAATTTTTCTAGTTAATTATGTTATTATTTTGTTAAGACTTTGTTAATTATTATATTTTGTATTATTATTTGTAATTATTGTTGTATATAAATTGTTTTTTATAATAACAAATAAAAATAAAAATAATTAATTGAATTACTTGTAATGTGGATTTGCACTACTCGTACCTAATAAGATCTGGTAAATGTAAATTAGAGGTATTCCTACAGACTACAGATTATCACATGTCACATAATTGTAACAATGTGTTTATTTAGAAGAACATTGTATTTGAAAATTGTGTGTACTAATTACTTAACTACTGAGTAAATATCATAGTACTGCTTAGATCATTTAAAACTAGCACACTAAACTTGCATTGTAATCTGCTATGAGTGTGTTATTTTGTTTATTTATCAAGAACGTCCAACATAAACTAAAAAATAATAATTTAAATAAGAACATTTTTTGTTTTTTTTTTTTTAGATTTGATAGTTGGTAAAAATACAATTTAGATTTAATTGAATACAAATTTGAACGAATGAACAGTGTTACAGGATATAAAGGAATAATGGACATTTCTCCATACGTGGTAGCACGTTTAAATTCTAGACATGGTGGACATGATTTTATCATCTCCCATAAAAGCCCATGTTAAATGAAAAATGATTCCTTTTTGTTTATTCTGTGCTAATTATACCTATTGCTTCAATATCAATGTCATCGGATAAAAAAACCGATAGGTCCATACATAGATCATCTGTAACATGGAGTACAATGCCAACCACATAGATGTCATACAACATTTACACAAAATTGGTAAAATACATAACACAATGTGTACCTAAAAGAATTTTAATTTTTATATTCATATCTATATGAATTTTTTTTAAAAACGTAAAATATGCAAAATACATATGTTGTTGCATACATACATACAAAATAAAAAGTTGTATATTATTATAAATATTATACAAGTAGTTAAAGATTTTAATTTAATCATAACAACATCAAATTCCTAATCATGACATTCAACATAATTAGTATTTATTTTAAATATGTCTAATTGCATCAGTAAAATATTATCATAATACATTCTGAGTATATTAAAATAAGTGAACTATCAAAATAATATGTATGGTAAACTAAATTTAAATGCAAGTTCTTTGTTTTAGAAATACTATCCATTTTTATAACATTTTCATAAATGTGAAGATATTTGAAATATGTACAATTTTGATATGTAAGTATCAATAATAACTAATATCATGACAAATTATCATTATCAATATATATATATATATAAGAAATTTGAAAAATTTAAATATTTTTAAAAAAAATTGATAAATTATTATTGGTTTAAATTATTAATTTCAGTATAAGGCGCATGAAGATTCTTTTTGTTAAAGAATCCTAATTAGGAATAATTTTACTAAAATTATTAATTTATTATAAAAGTCTAATAAGATTTTTGATTTAATTAATATTTAATTAAAATATTAATTTCAATATATTTAGTTTATTCAAAAATATAAAACTGTATTATAATTAATTTATATATGAATATAATTTATTTTGTTATAAAATTTTATTTAATTAAAAAAATACATGCAATTTTTTGATTGTTAATTATTTCTTAAAGAAATTTTGATTTAATTATTAATTTAAGTATAAACTAAATATGTGCCAGCAGTTGCGATTAAACATAATATACAAATAAAATAGTTTTTATTAATTTAATACCTATTTTTGTTATAATTATTTTATTCTATTAAATTTTATTGAAAACTAGGATTAGATAAAAATTTAAATTAGGTAATTTACTAAAAAATAACTAAATAAGTTCTTTAAATTTAAAAAATTTGACTGTATTTTTAGTCTTATTAGAGGAACCTGTTTATTATTGATAATCCACGATTAATTTTACTTATTTTAATTAATTCATATAACGCTGTCATGAATATATTTAAAAATTTATTTTATTATTTTATTTTCATAATTTATGTTATATCGAGATGTGTTTTATAAATAAGAATATAATAATAAATAAATATATTAATACATTTTAATTTTGAACTTTAAATGAACATTAAAATGAAATTGGATTTAATAGTAAGTTTATTTATTTAATTATTATGAATAAAGGTCTAAAATATGTACATATTGCCCGTCCTTCTAGTAAAAAATAAGACAAGTCGTAACAAAGTAAATGAACTGGAAAATGTATTTAGAAAGATTAATTTTTTTTAAATATATATCTAAATTTAAGTATATCATTTACAATGATAAGATATTGTTAAACATTATTTAAATTTAATTTGTTAATATATTTTTTTTTATTTGATTTTTTATAAAAATAATATATTTATTTAAGGTTTTAGTATTTATTAAAAATTAATTTATAGATTTATAGTTTAATAGTATTGTGAAAGAAATTGTTAAATTTTTTAAAGAATTTTATTAGTTCCTTTTGTATCAGGGTTGATTAAAATGTTTAATTTTCTTTTAATTTCTCAAAATTCATGGAGTTAACTTTATTATTAATTTATTGTGTTATAAATATTTAAAAAATAATATTAGTTTTGAAATGTATTTGTTATATTATACCTATTTACACAATTTAGTTATTTAAGATTTTAATTTAATTTAAAATCTTAAAAGTTATATTAATTTTATTAATTGATATTTTAACTTTAAATTATTTTAAAGATAATCTTGAAATTTTTATATAATAATTTATTTATTTTAATATTTATAGGAATAGAAATTTTTATTTTAAGTTTGTAAAAATGTATTAGGTATTTGTTTAATTTTAATTTATTATCTTTATATTTATTTTTTTTATTACATTTTATTAATTAATAGTAATAATGATTAAAATAGTATTATATATATTTATAAATTATGAATTCGACAAAAATTATGATATAAAAATCTGTTTAACAAAAATAATGTATTAAGTTTAATTTAATAAAGGATCTGCTCAATGATTTATTAAATAGCTGCAGTATTTTGACTGTGCAAAGGTAGCATAATAATTAGTCTTTTAATTGAGGACTTAAATGAAAGATTTGATGAGAAATAAACTTTATTTTTATAAAATTAAAATTGTATTTTTAAGTAAAAAAGCTTAAATTATTTAAAGGATAAGACCCTATAAAACTTTATAAATTTTAATTTTAATTTTTTTCATTTATAAATATTTTATTATTAAAATTTATTTTATTGGGGTGATAATAAAATTAATAAACTTTTTTTAAAGCTTAACATTATTTAATGAATATTTGAATTAAAATTTTTAATTAAAGGAAAACGTTACTTTAGGGATAACAGCATAAATAATTTTTTAAGTTCAAATTTAAAAATTAGTTTGCGGCCTTGATTTTAAGTAAAATTTAAAGTATTAGGTCTGTTCAATCTTTAAATTTTTACACGATTGGAGTTCAAACCGGTGTAAACCAGGTTGGTTTCTATCTTTTAATAATTGATTTATTTTAGTTCTAAAGGATTAAATAATTAAATATTAAATTTAATTTTAATTAAATAAAATAAAAATAATTTAACTATTTTGGACTATGTTAAATTTAGAATTAAATTATATAATTTATATTATACATAGTAATTTTTGTATTTATTATAATTATTAATTTTTTATTTTTATTGTTCATAGTTTCTATAAGAGTTACTTTTTTACTTTATTAGTACGTAAGGTATAGGTTATATTCAGTTACCAAAAGGTCCTAATAACTTTTTTATTAAAGGTATTTTTCAACCAATAATAGGTGATGGTTTAAAATTATTTTATAAAGAAGTTAATTATCCTAAAAATATAAATATTTTTATTTTTATAATTTCTCCTTTATTATGTTTATTAATATCTATTTTTTCATTTATTTATTTATCCTTACATTGATAAAAATTATATTATGGGTTTTGGCTTGATTTATATATTTTGTGGTTCTAGTTTAATAGTTTATATTTTTTTAATGATTATATGATCTTCTAATTCGAATTATTCAGTTTTAGGAATAATTCGTTTTATTTCTCAAAATATTTCTTATGAAGTTAGAATAATAATTATTATTATAAATTTAATGTTTTTAATTAATAGATTTAATTTAAATGAAATTTATATTTATCAAATTAATATAAAATGTTTTTTATTAAAAAGGAATATATTTCATTAAAAAGAAATGAAAAAGTTAAAAATACACTACAAAAAACCGATAAAAAAGATTATGAAAAAGACTGAACCAAGTAACAATTAAAAGTACTACACGCCTTTATAGTAATAATTTTTGTTGAATATTTTTTAATTGTATTAATTTTTTTATTCTCATAATATGTATAAAAATAAACAAGTTTTTAATTAAATATTGCATGTTGTCTTGAATTACAACAAGATATTCTGTTGAGGTTTACAGTAATTGGAACTATTTAAGTTAATTACAGTAATCAAAACAATCTAAATTTATCAAGCCACAATGATTCATACTATTATAGGCCAAGTAGTGTAACCAACTAGAAACGTACTTTTTTTATGAGTAAAATCACAATATATCATATTGTATTTAGTTGGTAAGTATAACATTGCTTTATTATCTATCATATATGTAATATCTAAAAAACAAAAATCAATCTTTTTAATTAACAGAACCATAAAAAAAAACTATATTTTAGAGCCTCCAAAACAATTTTATTATTGAGGGCTTTTATTAATTGACCTATTATTTATTATTATTACGATATATAATTGTCAAATATTTTTGAAAGTCACAATTTGATAAAAGTGATTTACAAGGTTTTCGTGTGTAGCAACCAATACAATATTATTTTGGGAATTAAGCATGTATGTGCTTAAAAGCAGTATAAAGGAAAAGAATACTTAAATAATATATATATTTTTTTTTTTTAGAGAATTGAATTAATTATAATAATGACATACCTTGACAAGGACCTGGTGGGTAGTAGTTGACCAGTTTCACGGGTGAATAAATTGTTGACGTCTAAGTTGCTGGTTAGATGGTGCTGTTCGCTTAATTTCCGTGATTAGACGGAGAACTGGTGTATTCAACATGGTACCTATGGTCGTTGGCATGTTCTTGGTTGGTGTTGATCGACGAACAGTCGTAGCAACCATTTTTTTCACGCTGACAAGTCGGATATCAGAGATACAAACGCCAGTGGCCGGTATTCGTACAGCACGATTTGTCTTTCAGTCCAGCCTAACCTCTGTGGCGTTGGTAGGATAGTCCACCATGTCACGTTTTCGGTTGTGACCGGTCGCTGCAATGCCTAAATTTTGTACAATTAGCCTTTGCGTATCGCGTTGGCCATATGTTACAAGTAATTGTTATTATTTCTAATTGTTGATACTTGAACACTCGAGTTTTGTATGTGAAACAGCTACTTGGTCCTGTGCGCGGTCACTGTCCTCCGCTACAGCTTTCAGGCTGCTGTATAGGTACTATACATCAATTGAACTACTAGAATGGGACCAACGCAGAACCTAGCATGGCTAACAAATAAAAAAAAACAAAATGAATACTAACACGTGTTTTCAAGACGAAAAATCACAAATGACGTCAATGGACGATAACAAACCAGTAATAATATACATCGCGTTGTATTATAAATTGATATTATTATTAATGTTATGCCAGTCGATGACGTACTGAATTGAAAACGATTATTGTCGGATTAGATGTAGTAAGAAGAATAATATATTACATACCTAAAGTGAAGGAGTCGACAAACATACAACGTTCACGGCAGGTCGCAGGAGTTAAATGGCCGACTGGCGACCGGTTCGATGACGTTACACAAAACACAACGTTAACTATTCAATTGATAGTGGGGCATCGGTGCGGCGTTACGAGCTACTATCCGTTACATGGTGGGGAATATAGTCAGTGAGGACGGCGTCGGTGGTTACTGCAACTGAATGTAATAGTTGGTAGTATCGGCTGCTCGGCGGCGACGCCACAATGCACACGATTGAATCTGCGGCGGGACACTCATCCCAACGTTCCAAATGCTTATCACGTAAGCGCCTGGACTTTTTAACAACATGATTTCTTATCAATGATGAATATTTTCAGCGCAATATTTGAAATATAAAATATTTTATTTTTGTTTGTACCTATTATATGGGTACAATAATTCAGTGTTGGGGAAGTTACTGTTCTTAAGTAATTAAATTACATTACTAATTCCTTATCATAATTATAGCTAAATTATTTTTAATTTACTTTTTTTTTAATTATTCATTATGAGTTTAAAAAGTAACTCGATTACAATAAAAGTTACTTTTTTTTTTCAAAAATATCACTGGAGTTTAATAACCATGTGTACAATTTATACGACAGTACATAAACTAAATATTAAATAATGACAACCAATAATATTCTGGACACCCTTGTAAATCATCCAGATACCCCCGTGATCCTGACAGGTCCCTGCTGGTCAGTGCACGACGCACGTGCATCTGCTCTTCCCACGCATTTGCGTCAACCGCATATCTATGTGCGTCAATCATATACCGATGACTTCCTGTCGGATCATAAGCGTGCGTGCAAGTATGCTGTATGTGACCATGAGGCAATACAACTACGTATTATAATTTTAATATAATATTATCGATGCGGCCAGCATTTCCAAGAATTATTTAGATAATATGGTGCTTTCGATTATAGGCCTAGTCAAGTCATAATCGTATATGGGCGTTATTCATTAACTAGGTATTGTAATTTTGTCTTACCCTTCACTTTTAGGCCTATTGTTATTGAATAGTACTATTGTTATTATTATCTACTCCATTGAACCCGTCCATGAGTTCTACGAAATACCATTCATTATACATATTTGGATTTGGTCGTTATTATCTACGTTCTAGTACCTATGTATATTTTATTTAATGTATGAGACATCTGAGCACGTAGCACAAACATCATATGCCAACTTGACAATTGTAGTACAATTGTGGTACAAAACTAAAAACTTTCAAGTTGCTCATAAGCTACTTTTTTAATGGAATTTAATTTAGAATATTTAGATCATAATATTATACTGTGGATACAAAAAATGTTGCAGATATCAGCGACGAGTCATCCAAGTAGATGTGCGATGCGATATGCGCAGGGCCAAGAGCCGTTCTCCGACAAATGATAACGACCACATTTCATGTGACAAGTCATAAAAAAAAAATGTCAAATCGTTATTTTAGATAGATAAGTACATAATTTATATATAATTATTATTGAATAATTATGAATATAATTAATATTGTAATATGCCCATCTAATAAGAAATAAGTGTATGATGTAAAGGCAAATGATGTAATATTTTTTGGGTATAAAATTTAATATTTATATTAAATTTAAATTATTTTGAGTGTTTAAGTAGGTACTAGCTTCTCATCAATCAACGCAGTATGAAATAGGTTGTAATTAAATAATAGAACATTTTTAAATGCACTACTCAAACAAAAATATAACTATTAAACTAATTTAATAAACTAAATTAAAATAAAAGAGTAAACAAGGTAAACTTATTTATATTTCTATTTTTCAAAAATAATTGTTAAAAGTTAATAAAATATTACATCACTTATTTATAAAAAATTGTTGGTTTGCAAATTTAAAAGTTCCCATAATTAAGTATAGGTTGGTTCTACAAAAATACTTCTGATGAAAATATATTATATTATTAACAAATAAATAAATACAATTAATAAACCTTATATTTTAAGCTACTGAAGTATAAGTGCATAGCTGTAAACAAATACCATCATATATAGTTTTTTCAAAAATTATTAGTTTTATAAATAATAAGAAAATAAATTTAAAAGAATATTACAAACATTAATAAAGACTAGATAGACTTAAACAATATTGGTAGTGTTTCAATGAGCAATTTGAAAGACAACTACGTTTTTACTAACAGTATATTTTTTATTTAATAAATGATTACACAACATTTAGTTCCTATTACATAATTAGTATGGATAAATATAATTTTAAAGCTCTTGTAATGTTGGTAAATTTAATTATTTTAGATTTAAAATTTAATACTTTCAATTAAAATCTAGCAAAATATTTAAAATTAAATGTTATATTGCATAGACTAAGAATTACATTTTTAGATACCTTTAAATATTATTACTCAATACAAGGCTTCTGAAATTGATTGTAGATTAGCAGTCCAGTTACGCACAAAGTATATTGCACTTGTAATTATGTGAAAAATATATTGTATATAACTGAACCTGGATAGATTTACAGTTCAAAAAATTATTTATATTTTTTATTTTATAATGTATACACAACACTTAGTTCTTATTACATATTTTGTCTAGATAATTATAATTTTAAAACTCAAGTTATAAAGTAAGTTATTGGGTTTTCTTAATTATTGTAGATTTAAACGTTAATACAATAACTTACATAATACCAAACTACAAAATGAAGTATAAATTGCATGGACTAAGAATAACATTTTTAGATAATTTTAAATATTTGTACTCACTCTATTTTTGGAGATGTTGATTGAAGATTAGCACGTCCAGTAATATATAAAATCAATTGCACTCACAATTATATAATTATATATATTAATGCAATGGACAATTATAATATATAGGTGTTATCATACACTGATAGATTTACAGCTGAAAGGAATTTCATATATTTTTTACTTGATAAATGATTACACTACATTTAGTTCTTATAAAATAATTAATATCTATAATAATAATTATAAACAATTAAAATGAAATGTATATTACATAGACTAAGTATTACATTTTTAGATACCTTTAAATATTTTCGCTCAATCTAAGGATTCTGAAATTGATTGAAGATTAGCAGTCCAGTTATGCACAAAGTATATTGCACTTGTAATTATGTATATTAATACATGTGAAATAAACACTGCATATTACTGAACCTAGATAGAGTTACAGTTCATAATAATAATTTATATTTTTTATTTTATAATATATACACAACACATAGTTCTTATTACATATTTTGTCTAGATAATTATAAACTTAAAACTCTTGTAATGTTGGTAATTATAATTATTTTAGATTTAAACCTTAATATTATCACTTACGATCAACTAAACGATTTAAAATGAAGTGTATATTGCATAGACTAAGAATTACATTTTTAGATACCTTTAAATATTTTAGATCAATCTAAGGCTTCTGATTTTGATTGTAAATAAGCAAGTCCTGTAATATATGAAATTTATTGTACCTGCAATTTTATATATTCATGCAATAGACAATAAATTCATATATTACCGAACCCAGATAGATTTATTGCTAAACAGAATATTAAATATTTGGGAACTCGCGTCGTATGCTATCTACCTGTACTTTGATCGCGTTATATGTTATCTACCTTTCGGGTGATATCTACTTTGTACGGATACTGAGAGACCACGATTAAAGGGGCATGTACCAGTTGCCCCCAAAAGTACCTTTTTTTATACCGATTCCCCCCAAACTACCTAGAGGAAAAAGTACCAGTTGCCTTGAACCAAATGTACCAGTTGCCCTACATGTTAATATATACACAAATAAAATATATAGCTCGTAAAATAGGGGAGGTAAATATACAAATCATAAATAAAATATAAAATTCAAAATTATAATAATTTGTCAATATAAAATAGTACAAAATTCAAAATATTATAATTTGTCAACATATAAATAGTATAAAATTCAAAATTATAGAGTTAAATTCATAATAATTAATGTAATTATAATGAGTAGTATATTCAATATAATAACTTGTCAACATATACATAGTACACAATTCAAAATATAATACCTAATGTGCCAATCGAAAAATAGTACAAAATTCAAAATATAATAATCTGACAATCAAAAAATAGTATAAAATTCAAAATATAATAATTTTTCAACATATAATAAATAGTATAAAATTTAAAA
>VUJU01005426.1:0-13862 GCA_009835225.1 Aphis craccivora
ATCTATACACATAGTATGTTTTGTAGTTTAAAATTAATAATTTTAGGTAGGTACCTACCAAACACGAATTGTGTTTTTCAGCTCTAAAAGGAGTAAAATCATATTTACAATCAAATATAAAAGAGGGAAAGATTAAATGTAATGGAAATCCTAAATATTGAAAATGACAATATAAAAAAAATTTTGAATAATTTCTGATTAATTTGTAAGTATAACAACTATATAATCATATTTTTCATTTTTTTTTTTTTAAGGGGTAGGGGCGGCAAAATATGTTGCCCCGGGCGAAAATTTTCCATATGCGCCCCTGTTTGTAGTAATAAATTTGTATTTTGTAATAATATAGAGTACAAAATACAAAAAACTCGTCATAATCAATTTGCCACCTCAAAATGTGTATGACGGGTGACGTCACGGTCACGATAGGCGCTGCGGGCCGCGGGGAATCTAAAATGTTTACATGACTATGAGGCAACCTCTATTATCTATAAACCATGGTACGCGTCAAGCTCTTGATCAAGGTTTTCAAGTGGGTGCTATTTACACAGATTTTCAAAAGGCGTTTGATAAGGTGAATCATAACTTACTGTATTTTAAATTAAAAAATCATGATATAGATGGGAACTTTTTAAAATGGTTATTTTCTTATCTTTCCGATCATACTCAAGTAGTTTAGTTCCTTTACTATTTTTAATATTTATTAATGATCTCCCGCTAGTCATTGATAGTTCTATAAATATTCTATTATTTACTGATGACGCGAAGATTTTCTGTACAATTAATTCTACCCGGGTAACATTATGCAGGTTTAAGGTCGGTCTTATTGTCCGTATAGTTCTTTTAACGTTACCTATATGGTTAAAATAAGAACGATTTTGTTCAAATTGTGTTCTTGAGTTATCGATTTAACTACACGGTTCATAATCTGTGTGTAAATTAAATAATCTACCACCCTTTATCACTATTATCCAAGTTCAATAAACGTGTATTGGTTAAACATTTAATCAAGTTTAAAACATTTAAAATTTGAACCGTTGTCGATTAATTGAACCAACGGATTTTCTTTTCGTAATAAAATATATTATTTTAGGTATGACTTGCAACGTGCTCTGATACATTATGTATTAAATATAGTATACATAGGTACCCAAACGTAAATAATATTATTTAATAACCCTGGGAGCAGAAACATGTGACACATTAAAGTAGGCAATTAAACAAAGGGTAGAATTATTAGTCTTAGGGAAATGTAATAACCACACCCAAAATAAAACAATAAAAAGTAACAATAAAAAGTAACAATCAAGTAATTGTACGAAAATACCTATGGAAACGTTGGTGAAATTAGTAATATTATATTAAAATTATATTATATTACGCGAATGTGTCGTGTCAGGGTCATATCAGGATTCATCGCACGTGCGGTTATAACTAAACCGGAAGTCATCGGTATTATGATTAACGCACATAGATATGCGATTGACGCAGGGCGTGGGAATGCGAAGGCTGCACGCGCACTGACCAGCAGGGACCTGCCGGTACCGGGGGGATCCCTGGGTGATATATAAGGGGGTCCAGGATAAGCACATTTCAGACGTGATCTACCAGAGTTAGCGCAAGCACCTTCACGTCACCTAGTTCAATAATTGTATTTTTGGACTTAGAATATCTTTCAGAGTTTAATAAATTTAATTATTTGGACTTCCTATTTAATCTTCCTTCTGAACTATTATTAGTAGCCGGTATTGATGGCTTACATTAACTTCCAAAGAAAAAATTCTAAAAAAAAAAACTAATAACCAACGGTCATCAAAGTATATAGTAATACCTTAACCACCTATGGAAACTTTAAAAGATCCTAAAAATGTCTCAAAAATGCCCACTTTAATAGTTGAAGAACACTGCTCAAATGGTAATTGTATTCATAAATGTAAATATGGTAACTGTAATACCTATATCATTCAATTTTCAGTTTCTGAGAAACCAATAAATAAGAATTTTCCATTTACAGAATACATACAACAAAGTTCAAATAACAGTTATGTATCTGAACCTGAAGAAACATCACTTACTGAGATATCTGATATTTGGCAAAGTAATAGTAGTAAATTAATAGAAATTACTAAATTAGTATTTTTTTTTCTATATACCTACATACTTTCTAAAGACTATAATGTATAATTTAGTTAATCAAATATAATAATTTTAACTTATAATAACCTTGATATTTAGTCACAAATTTTTAACCAATGTCAGTTTATCTGAAATTAATAGAATAAAAAACTACTGCACTGTTTTCAGTAAAAAGTTATACAAATGTATCCTTCAGACATGGAAAATGTTAATATCTTACTGCTAGTTTATAAAATTTATTTACATAATGTCTACCATGAGAAATAGATTGTTATTATTATTTTTTTATAGTCATATATAACGAAGTTGATGACATACATACTAATGTAATAGAATATAATACTACAAAAAAAAGTTTGTATGAATTATAACTACAAAATAATTTGCAAATATTCATGGTTTTGACGAATTTTTTTCAATATTTGAACTTCAAATGCTCATAAAAAAAAATTATGAATATGTATTCTTATAATTTTTTAATAACTATCAGATAACTGATGGGGAACTTTGTACTAAATTTTCAAATATTTTGATAGGGCCAAAAAAACTTTATCGACCCTTTAAAAAAAAATGTTCAGAAAACTTGGAAATTTCAGTTGTCTATAAATAGCTCAAAAATATTCAAAATATTTTGAAAATTAAATCACGTAAAGAAAACGCCAATCTAAATAACTGGTAAATTTTCATGTATCTACGACTTATACTTTTTGAATAATAACAAATATTTAAAATCGTTTGAGGATAAATCGTTATCGTTACGGTATTTCGTAAAAATTTAAAATTCAAACGCACTTAAAATTTGTCCTATAATGATGCTTCGAGTTTTCTCTATAGATACTTGATGGAAAACTAATGGAAAACTTGGTGTTGTATTTTTAATTCTTAGTTATTAACACAAAAAATTTTATGATTTTACAACTTCAAAATTACTTGCAATTTTTCGCATTTTCGACAGATTTTGTAAAAATTTGAACTATAAATGCTTATAAAAAAAAAATTGTGACTAACAATTTTTAATATTTTTTAGCTATAATAAGAACAACTCATAAGAAGCCTTGCATTAAATTTTCAAGTTTTTTTGGCCATCCAAAATTTTTTTATCGACACTTCAAATAAAAATTCTCATAAAAATCGAAAATTTCTATGGTCTATAAATAACTCAAAAGAAAATTTAACTGTATATAGATAATACTGCCATAAACATTTGGTGAAAATTTCAAGTATTTACAGTGATTATTTTTTGAATTACAACCATATAAAAAAATTGATTTGGTCGAATACTGGTTTTGCGTAAAAATTCCCGTTTTTCTGTTACTTTTTTAGAGCTTTTCCTGACGCTTTTGAAAACTATTGGACATTTTTTACTTTTGACCTCCTAAAGAAGGTTAATTTTCTTTTTATATTAATATCCTTTAATAGATTCTTGTAAAACCGTGGATTCCTCCTACCACGTATGCATTTCCAATAATAGAGCAAAATAAAAAAAAAAGAAAACTAAAATTTCAATATAAATGGCTTACTACTTATAACTGGTTGGTTTATTCTGAGTTACAAGAAGGGGCTTTTTGCAAGTTTTGCTTAGTATTTGCAACAAATAGTGGTATTGGCCAACAAAAATCAGGAGCTCTTACTCTAACAGCTTTTATAAATTGGAAAAAATCTAAAGAAGTTAGTGTGCAATCATTAAATGAATTAATTTTATTTTCAACATATATCATTTTAAAATTTTATAGGCGTTTAATGACCATTCAAATTATGACTATCATAAAGTGTCTGTTGCAAAAGCAGAATGGTTTTTGAACATCTATAGCAACAAATAACCATCAATAATTAATGCCTTAGATGACGACAGGTTAGATAATTGGAAATAGTAATGTATAATATTGTATTACCTAAGTTTTTTAATTTTGGCTTTTCATAAATATTTAATATTTAGAGTAAAAATAATAAAACAAAATAGAGAAAGACTGATTCCAATTATAGAATGCATAATTTTACTTTGTGGATATTAAGAAATTCCTTTAATAGGTGGTAATGATTTTGGTCCAATTAATTTTAAAAGTAAGTTACCTATCAAAATAAAATTATAATTACTGTGTAGCGTGTTACTTTATTTTTATTTTTTAGCTTCAACTTATAATGATGGTAATTTTCGTGCAATTTTAAAATAAAAGACAAAAGATATTGAGTTATTAAAGTCACACCTTGAGTCAGATACAAGAAATAAGTATTTAAGTCCTCAAATTCAAAATGAGATAATTAACATTTGTGGAGATATTTTAACAAAAAAACTGGTTGATAAAGTTAATAAGTTTCAATGCTTTTCAGTTATGACTGATGAGATCACAGATGTGTCGGTATTAGAACAATTGACAATATGTGTACGCTATTTAAGTAGTACTGGTTCTAATATTGAAATAAATGAGGATTTTGTAAAATTTTATGAAATCAGTAGTTTAACTAGAAATGATTTGGCATCAACAATTCTCAATGGTAAGTTTTTTCTATATATTATATGAATAGTTCTAAATTTATAATTTAAATAAATAAATAAAACAATATAGTATGATTTAACTTTTTGGACTAAATTCATGTGGGGTAGATTATGATTTTTTATTTGGTCAAGGGTATGATGGTGCAGCAAATATGGCTGGTCGTTTTAAAGGAGCTCAAACAATTATATGGTCTAGGCATCCTAAAGCCTTATACGTTCATTGTGCTGCACACTCGCTCAACATAGCAGTGTCATCTGCATGTAATATTCCATCGATTAGGAATTGCCTCGGAATTGTTGAAAAATATTATTATTTTTTTAATTTTCCCAAACGAAATCACGAACTTTTAGAAGTTATCAATAATGGTGATTGGCAACCTAATGTAAAATCTTTAAAACGTCTGTGTATGACAAGGTGGGTACAGAGATATGACACCATCAATGATTTCATTGAGTTATTCCATTGTGTTGTTACTGCACTAAATAACATATCAGAATGGAATGATGGTAGTGGTACAAGTACTGATGCAAGCATATTATTAAAGGCAATTGATTCGGAATTTCTTGTGGCTTTTCAAGTTATAAAAGTATTAATTTTTATCCTTTTATATTAAATTCTACTTAAATAAATAGAATTAAATTATATTAGTTGGAATTTTATTTTTGTTGAATAGGTTTTATTTTCATTTGGTTTACTACTATGTAAACAGCTGCAAAAAACATAGATTTGAGAGAAATGATCAGTTAAGCCAATATCAGTATTAAAATTCTTGAAAATTTAAGGGAAAATGTAGATCATGAATTTAAAAAAATGTTCAAGGAAGCTCAAGTAATGAATGCCTTATATTCAATTTTAATGTTCTTTTTTTTAACTATAATTATATTTTGAAATAGAGATTGGCTGAGATGTTAGACTTTGAAATACCAGTCAAACGGTTAATAAACCGTCAAAATTACCGTTCTAACTATTTAATATCAAATGATGATCCAGAAGATAATTATCGTGTTTCTATATGTAGTATATGTATCCTTTTTATTGAATCTTTTATACATCAGTTAAATGAAAGATTCTTAGCTCACCAAAATATTTTCAAAGGTATAAGTATCGAAAAACTTTATCAATGATTAACTTCTTATATATTTTAATTCTAAACAATCAAAATAATATTTCAGGTTTTCAGTGTTTGTTTGATGACACTAATTCGGATCATACAGATTTGGACACTCTGGTTTCTTCTTATCTACCACAAATTGATTTGACTACGGCAATCTGTAAACTACAAATTTGGAAACAAAAGAGCAAGCGTGTAGCAGTTGGTAGTGATGAAATCAAATGCATTAGATGCTATTAAGCATTGTGATCCTATAATATTCCCAAATATATTTATACTTTTAAAAATTGTATGCAAACTGCCAGTATTTACTGCCACGCCAGAAAGAACTTTTTCCAGTTTAAAAAGAGTAAAGACCCATCTCAAAAATTGCACGAAAGAAGTATATTATAATTATATATTTTTATTTTTATTGTATTAATTAAACAATACTCTAAATAGGATCGTTTAAATGGATTAGTGCTTTTAAGCTATTATCGACATATCGAAATAACACCTGAAGAAGTACTGAACGAACTATAAAAAAAAGAGAAAAATAGATCTAATATTATAAAGACACTATCAAAATAAAGGTATAAAAATATAAAAAATGTGTAATTTTTCTTAATTAACTATAACATGTTATTATTATAATGAACCCCCCCCCATATAAAATTCCTGTCTATACATATATAATATATAATATATAAAACTATCATTTTAACCAGGCCAATGATTAAAATCATGGTCAGTTCTAAACCTGTACCTAATTAGGAAAGGAAATGAGTGTTTTCTAAACGTTTAACCACATCAAATGCATGATATTTTTGCGTAAATACTTTTTTTGAGCCCAAGTGCAGTTCGACCATTACTTTTTTTTTCAACTCAAGTGAAATTTGACTAAAATAAGTGCCATTCGACCATACCTGTTTTACCGCTCCTGGACAATATATTTTAGAGGTGAGCAAAAAAAAATCATTAAACCCCCCCCCCCCCTTGGGTAATTCCTGGCTACGCCACTGCATATTATATATGTATTAACTATAAATTGAGTATTTTTTATATACGTATATTATAATTTATTTATTTTACACGTTCAACTTATTTTAATATTTTATAAGTTACTTATAAAATAAATAACAATAACTGTTATTGTATATTTGTATCATTTAGCGCAGCATGCCTCAGTCGGGTCACCAGTTTATTTATTATAAATGTATAAAAATAAATGTCTCGGCTGACATTCAAGTTCAGTTCGGAAACCCCTGGTTGTTCGTTATCGTGCCGCCGCAGCCGCTTGCTCAATTTATTTTGCAACAACTGTAAGTTGTACTTGTACAAAGTACAGAACTACAGACCGAGTGGTTTTATCCCGCGCTAAACAGTATCTGTAAGACAGAGACAATACATACAGGTGTGGCGTCCTCTTTAAAATAAATGGGATTATGAAAATTATGATATACTGATGTTAGAATTGTCACTGTGAAAATAATCATGACATTAAATAATTATTATTATGTTCCTTTTCATAAGGGTACTATTAGTTTGTGTTCGATTGCATCGAAACTATAAAGTAGATGTCGCCCTATGTTACTTAATAATTATTTGTTTTAAAAGTATATAAATAAATACTAAATTCTATTGGCGTCATTACCAAAATAATTATACCAATTATACAAATCAATATTCATTTAAAGTAAGGTTATACATCGCAACACGTTCTAACAGATGTACATTGTACATTATTACTTTTGCAGTAAGTTTACATTAACTAATTAAAAGTTTAATCTGTTTAAACGACGTCAATTGTTGGAGATCACATTTTACGGAAACAGGTAAGTTTACTATCGTAGTAGTACTGTCTACCATACTGCAGTTTAACAATTATGTAACTATGCTATGCTAATTGTTTAAATTTAAATTAATTATGTCATTTTCCGTTATCCTATCTACGTGCTGATTGGTAGAGTCTATGCAAACGAAAAATAGGCACAACTACATTAGTGTTTCCATAAAGTATATCTAATGGCATCCCTCAATAAATTCGCGGATTGAAAAATAAAACTTGGGAGAGGTGCATTGGCGTTTTTGAACGAGCTTATGGTGAATTTTAATTAGGTATTGTTTGAATCTCGTTTATATTACTATGTCATTTAGTTTTTTCATTTCTTATGTCATTATTATTCTTTCATTACTATGTCATGCAATTATTGAAATAATTAAGTTTGACACGGTCATGTCACACGAATACCTCGATCTCACCCACTATAACCCCTTGCCTCGGTATCACCACTCGTTCGATAATCAATCGGGACGCCCGAGCGATTAATCGAACCAGTTTCTGGAGTCGGCGATGAGCCCCGAAGCTCTCACAGCGGGTATGACGACCGCCACGAGTGACGGCGGTGGCTGTCTACTTTTAACCGTGCATCACGCTCCGTCGTTTTCGGCCGCCGTTGTCAGGTAGTCCGTAACTTCTGCGACTTATTGCGATTGATTATACTTTCTTTTGTGAGCTCGAAATATTTTAATTGTGTGTCAACATTCCATAACAATATTGCGACCTATTATTTATATTTTTGAGTTGTGGTATAATTTCTTTTTATTTGTAAACTGTGCTTCCGCACTTGCGTTCGAATTACTATTTTATTATTATTATTATAGTGGTTTTAAATCTCTATCTAAGTTTTGTTTTTTTTCCTTTTTCTTTATTCCTTACTTAGCTTTACTATTATTATTAACTGTGCTACGTGACAAGTTATTCCTCTATAGGTAGATTTTAATTGTGTTTTTAATATCATTAATTTAAGAAATACATAATATTATGCTCATACACTATTTTTTTTAGTACAGGTTACATAATTGTGACTATGAGATATTCGTGTTTTTAAGGTAACGTACAGAGCTAATACCGACTAATATCCAATGTCATAATAAACAATATCAAATATAATTATGATGTATTTTAATTGTGTTTATAACATTATTATACATTTGTTGATTAGCTGTTATAAATATTATGAGACTGACAATAAAATATTTTTATGTTACACACATGTGACAGTGTGATAGGGATGTGTTTGCTACCCAATATTTTACAGGATATCTGCTATGTATTAGAAATATTCTAGGTACCTACATTAAAAAGATGGACATATTTTGGAGTTTATATAGTTATTTATTTTTGTATGTAAAATATATAATGAATAATAATATTATCAAATTATGACTCATATCAAAGTTGTTACTTGTTTTTATAACTGTAAAAACAAAGAAATAATATTCATGATGAGAAATAGTTTTTAACAGGTTTTAGAATAAAAGAAACTGTTTCTACATGTAAGGTAATATTATATTAAAGTTCTAAGCATTTAAGTTCTCAATATTAATATATTTGAGATTCTCTTGAAAATATAAACAATTATAAGATATTAATTTTTAAATGTATATATTATTCAAATAATTAATATAATTGATTATTCAGATTCTAGATCTTAAGTGGCCTCAGTATTAACTTTAAAACATACTTAAGTCTTAATCATACATATTTCATACATATTATAATGGTTAATTATAATATTAAAATTATTATAACGGTTATTGAAATATTTCATTCAATAAATATGTAAAAAAAAAAAAAAATGTCTTTTTAATTGAGTATTTGTTACTATTAAATACCATAAGTTATGACAAAACATTTCTATGTATCTAGTTTATTATTTATAAGTATGAAACATAATATCCAGTCACAGTTCTATCATTGAAGGAGTCTTCGTGTATATTAGTATTTCAGCTCGCAACTGTTGTAAAATAAGTTGGATGACAAGATTTCATGACACGATAAGTAAATACAACTTTCTCTCCCATTATGTTTATTTTCCCATCCATTTTGAGATGGCATGCGGTCTACATTTACTGTTGTACACAAGATTGGATTATTGCTTCTATTATTAACTCAGTATTGTTGTATCTTTTTTAGACTTAATTTAATTTAATTATTAAAATGATATATGTGTAATATTTATTGTTCAAATATTTAATACTTGGGAAGGGACAATCGTCAGCACAGGCTACATCATCTTAGAATTAATAATTTTTCTACAATAAATAATTATGAAGAAACTAAAGATTTATTTTAAAATTAGAGTTCGTTTTCATAATAACATAATATTTTAACAAGTAATACTTTTTTTTCAATTTCAATTTATTATGTCTAATATTTTTGATCTTTTAAAATATATTAATTTATTATCCATGTATGCCAGTGTGGCATTGTCACTAGTTTAATGATGATTTCTAAAAGTGTAAAATGTTATTGAATGCATTATTATTTGGAGTTTATTTTAAAATTAAATGTATGTATTTTTCAGGCGCAATTGTTCCAGGTTTTTCTAAAACATTTCTACTCCGTTTTCTTCGGCTTTTCCCTCTTGTTTTCATTTCGGATTTTCGCTGCTTTTTCGTTGCGGTTTTTCTACCCAGTGCTAATTCTAAACATTTAATTGTTAGAAATATACGTTTTAATTGTGTTTTTATTACTTATAGTTTTCATTTTTTACAGTGTTTTTTTTATATTTTAGTTCTTTTTTATAGTGTTTTTTTATTATAATATTATTTTTAAAATATTGTTTTTCTTCTTTTTTTTTAGTGTTAGGTATAGTTAGGTATAGCTGTCTAAGAAAGTTAATTTTAGACGGCCAAGATTCACAAAAGTGTTGTTGAATTACAATATCAGACATAAAAAAGTGTCGTTGAATTACTATTTCAGGCATACAAAGGTGTCGTTGAATTACTATTTCTGGCATAGTGTCGTTGAATTACAATATCAGGCAAACAAAAGTGTCGTTGAATTACTATTTAAGGCATACAATAGTGTCATTGAATTACAATATCAGACAAACAAAAGTGTCGTTGAATTACAATCTCAGACATACAAAAGTTTCCTACAAAAGTGTTGTCGAATTAATATCAGACATAGTAGGTTAACAATTTACAAGCTTAAAAATGAGTTTAAAACATAAATTGAATGAGGTAGCTCATTATATTAAAACAGAATATTCAGAATTAAATTTTGAGAATGTCTCTGTTTCCGATAGTTAAGTAAATAATATTTGCAATTTCATCTTTAAGAAAGATACTGATCATAATTTAAAAAAATCAATAGTAAATGCTATTAAAAGAAAAAATTCATCTCTTCATAAGTGTATTGAAACTATGAATTGCGCTGATGTGGCTAATACATCAGAAATTAATAAAAGCACAATAATCAAATTTATAGAAAATTGTAATTACACGTCTAACGATTTTGTAAATTAATATCACAAAACTCTTACTGACATATGTAGAAATATTAGAGTCGCTCTAAATGATAATAATAGGAAAAAAGTTTACAAAGAATGTAGAAATTACCTCAATTTGCCCCCGTGTCTATCAACGGATAACACTGACAATATTGATTCAAATATTTTTTGTTTTAATGAAAATTCTGATCATGTTAATGGTCCTTTTGAAAATTTCATTTCTTATTCAGTGCCCGCAGAGTCTGAACCTCTGGAAAGTGACAGTGTTTCATTAGAATATACGAATGTTTCGTCAGGAATTGATTTTAATTAGAGGTTGTTCTACCTCTAGAAACAAAAAATCAATTTCCAAGTTCTCAGTGAGCCTCACTTGGATCTTTCCGATCAGAAATAATTTCTAATGCAGAAAGAACAAATGGGAATAGCTCTGAAAAATCTTTTACTGAATCATAGCGTTAAATCCAGTGTATGGCACAAAGTCGTTTTAGTTGTTTTGTGCTTGGTTCATCGTCAGAATTTTCAATTACATGTAAAAGAACAGAATTCCTTTTGGGTGTGTTAAAAAACATGTATGCTTTTTCGATTAATCCTAAACAATTTCTGATAGGTTTTATTCCACTTGCTGTTGAAACTGCCAAATTCAAAGAATGTGCAGCACAGTGCACATACAAAGCTTTAAGATATTTAGACCGTACAAGAGTTTGGACTCCTTTAAATTGGCCAGCCATGTTACTGGCCCCATCGTAGCCCTGACCATATAAATAATTACAATCTAGACCACATTGAATTAAACATAAAAACCAATACACAAAATACATAAAATAAACTAAATAAGTTAATTATTAATTTTAAGTTACATTTAATATGGAGTTTGCCAAGGCATCACCAGTCTCCTCATGTAGCATATTCTGTTCATCAATATAACGGACACAAATAGAGAGCTGCTCTTTTGTGGATATATCCGTTGTTTCATCAGCGAGAACCGAGAAAAATTTTGATTTATTTATTATATTTATTATTTATTTACTATTTTCGTAAAAGTATTGTATTGCACGCCTGGACTATTTCGTTTTGAATTACTGGACTAGTGTACTTATTACGTTTACCTGAACCTTCCAGAACAGTACGTAGAAAGTCGTCTCCTTTGGCTCTATACTTCAATAAGGCACGAAAATGACCTTATCTTATATCATCTAAAAATTCAAAATACCATAAGAGCTAGTTAATAAGTTTTTTTGCTTAAGATATTTACTTACCATCAACATTGATTGGACCAAAATCTTTACTACCTCTTAGAGCCAATTCTTCTTTACCACATAATATAATACATTCAATAATTGGTTTAATTCTTTTTCTATTTTCTTCTATCTGTAGTGCTCTAAAATAACATTAAATGAATAAATTTATATAGTTTAGAGAGATATAACTACTATTAAATAAAACTACTACTTTAAATTACCTATTTTTATCTAAACGTTCAATTATAGAAGTTTCATTATTTTCGATTATTTTCAAAAATTGCTCAGAATCTAGTACAGATGAAGTATGGTACTTTAAATTGGAATGAACTCTATATACCTGAAATATTTGTTATTAAAATTAAAACGAAAAAAAAAGTTAAATAAAAAAGTTATGTATGATAATATGAATGAAGTATAAACCTCTAATGCTTTCTTCCAGTTACTGAATGCGACGGTAACAAGATTCTCTAAAGGTTGACACCCAATCCCACCATTTCTGGCGAACAGGACACAGTATTTACAAAAAGTACCATTTTTTCATTAGAATATGCCAAGCAATTAAACTCTTTCAACCACTTATGTTGAAACCGTAGGCCACGTTTCTTATTTTTTCGAGTAATGGGAATTTGTAAAAATCATCTGGTACCCACAAATTAGTTATCACCTAAATGAGGTAAAAAGTAGTGTATTAGTAAAACTCAAAATATATTTAAATAATTATAGTACTTATGTAAATTTGCTTCAAGAATGAACTTTCAAATTTTTTATCAGGATCTGTCAATACTACTTTATCCACTATAAATCCAATATCATTATTGGAACTGGCTAGTGTTTTTTCATCTTTACTTCCAAAACCAAAATCAGCTTTAATTAATAATCAAAATGTAAAACTTAGCGTGCTAGCATAGTTGCATGCATTAAATTCATTAAATTAAAAGCTTATAAAAAGAATGATTTAGAAGAAACATGTTTCCAACAACTCAAAATATTTTAAATAACTAAATAATAAATTGAAATTGATGCTAAAAAGTGTAACCGATTAACATTTTTATCTGCTGAAAGTCAGAATAAAATGTTAAACATATTAGCAGAAATAGTACGTTAAACGATTTTACGGGATATAAAAAAATCTAATTTATTTTCTGTCATCATAGATACTACAACTGATGTATCAAATAAAGAGCAATTTACATTTTTGATGAGATATGTTAATGAACAAGGGAATATTGAAGAAAGATTGGTTGCATTAGTGACAGCACCAGATTCGATAGGTTGTCGATTATTTGAAGTATTTTGCAATATCACTGAGAAGTATGGAATTGACTGGAAAAAAAGATTATGTGCTCAGGCGTATGATGGTGCGGCAATGCAGGGTAAATATTCAGGGTTGAAAACGTTCATACAGAATGAAAATCCCAATGCATTGTATGTTTGGCGTTCTGCACATTTGCTAAATTTGGTTATAGTTGACACTTGCGATTGTTGCATAGTAACCCAAGTTTTTTGGAGATATTAGAGCATTGGTTGAATTTATGCGAGTAAGGAAGAGGACTGCTAGTTTTATTGAGTGGCAGCAAAAATTGTATCAAAATCAACGTATAAG
>VUJU01005427.1:0-13858 GCA_009835225.1 Aphis craccivora
ATCATATTATAAAAAATAACATCAGGATAGTATGCGGTGCTCGTGCCCCTAAATCCGTGGTTGTGTAGGCTGAAGCCTACACTGCTTACGCCTTAATCCGGGCCTGCGTAATATTTTAGATTTTGGATGGAGTAATGAATGTATTGATTTTACAATGATGTGTGTTTATTTTTTATTAATGTGTCTGTGTAAAAATATGTTTAATTAATAGGTATAATGTAGGTGTCTACTAATTAGTCTTTCTAATCATCTAATGATTATATTGATAACTATAGGTATATTATATTGGTTATAATATTAATTATATTTAGCCATTTACGTTTACTTCGACACCTTTACATGTAAATTATATGAATAGTATTATAATAGATAAAGACTTATCTGCTGTAAAAGAACAAGTTTTACAGACTGATCAGCTGTATAATAAAAATAATAGAAGTGGAACAAAGTATATAGGTATGCGCCCATAATAATTAAGTGTTATATATTTAAATAGTTTTCATTTGTAATAGGTATATTTTAGTAATATATAATTTTAGTTTACTCGAAGGACGTAGAATTGTCGATATTAATTATTTATTTACCTACACAAATACAACAAAGTAGACATGAAAAATTTAATTGTTCATTTCACATTAGTTAATATGGTAATTAAAAGTGAACCTCGTAAAGGGTACATTTCTATATTCACTTTTGAATAAAAAATGTGTGGTAGGTAACATATCTAAAATCGTATCAGAAAACCAAAATGATACAAAATACTTGGACATTAACCACGCAGTTATAAATAGTACATTAGAAATTGGTATGCAATTTATATTTTAAATAAAAATATAGGTATATAATTCATATTAAATTACCAATAGATGAAATTTTTTTTTTGGTATTTTTATTAAAATGTTAGGAATTGGTCACACACAACTTAGTGAGTTTTGTGCCTCGGTAAAATACCTTCAAGGCTTCAATATCGTCTACTATGAAGTAGGTATGAGCTTACATCAATAATTTAGCCACTGTCAGCGATTCAGTCAAAGATAGTGTTATAGAGGAAATTAAAGTTGTGGCCGTTGTGGGTGAAGAATAGCGACAGATAACATTAAATATCTAGTGGTCATGTAAATATAGAAGGACTAGAGGAGTACCCGTGTGTACCGACGTACCGTTATTGCTGTCCAAAAGAAGCTACAAAACTAAGTTCAACGTTTTTTCTGGAGCTGTATGTATCTGTCTATATAGTATTTTGGTTTTTAACATTTTTCCGATTGGATAATTTTATTTATTTTATTACCCAGTAGTAAATTGTAGTGTTTGTTACCATTATAAGTAGGTACCTACTGTCCTATTACTAGTTTTAAGAAATATCTAGATACATTTTAAGTAAGTTATATTTATCTTCATTATCTAGATAAAATTCTAGTTATCTATGAGCATTTTTATGATTTATTAAAATTGACTAAAAAAAAACAACTTGAAGTTATAAAATATAATCTTATAATTTCATAGACCGCTATTATAATTGGGTTGCAGACGAAAAAAAAGTATTATTTATTGGTATTAGGAATAGCTATTGCTGTATTTGTCAACGTTTTTTGGTTAAAAAAGAAGATCCACCCAGTCATTTATGTTTTTTTGAATTGGAAAAAAGCTTCAACAGCTATGGAAGCCAATGCTATAGTAGAAGGGTTTATACAAAGTTCTAATATGCATGGATTGAAGTACAACAAACTCATTGGTAATTAAACACACAATTTTTACTGATTTATATTGCATTTACAATTATTATATTTGTACATTGTTTTGTATAATAAACTATATAGCATATCTTTAATTCTTAAATAAATATAGAATTATAGATTTTTGGATTAATAATATAATATTATGTAATTTATAGTTGGCGGTGCATTTACAGTGCTACCACTAATACTTGTAAAATATAGCGTACACTATGATCGAGGGATAATTCCCCTAAATGGTTCATTTGTAGCTGATAACCTATAATGAACTATATTATATTATCATGCCTTCCATGACTCAACAAGTTGTGTACATATTATACGCACGCTATTTTGTTATTTTCTACTGAGTTGCACTTGCACACTTTTTAAGTGTATTCAATTCAGTTGAGACTTTGAGAGTGTTTCTCTTAGCTACCTAAACTTACAATAGACAAAAAAAAATAAAATAAATTACTCTATCATTTTTATTAATCGTGGACATTTAAACGGCTTTACTCAACAGTTTATTGTACGACATAATTTTTGCGACAAACATAATAATGGTAAGTACATATTATACACTTGGTCTCGTTAATTGTAATAAGCTATGTGTAGCACCTAATTTATTTACTATATTTATCATTCTTTTAATTATAATTTATGAGAAATCTTAATATTATATTAGTGACATAATAACTGATATTTATATTATATGTAGGGCTCGGCAGTTGATGACATAAAAAACAATATAAAATGACATAAAAACATTACAAATATTAGTTTTAAGTTAATAAAAATACATTTTCTTTAAATATTTTACTTTATTTTACTATAAAATTCTATATAAATTTATCAAGCTTCGAATTACTTAAAATATGTCATAAAAATCAAAAATGTCCATAAAATAAGGAAATGAAAAATTTACAAATATTTGTTTGTCGTAATTTCCAAGTTTCAAGTTATCGACATAATGGTCGATAAGAAACGATAAGAAATGAAATAGTGTGAAATCAGTAAAAATGACTAAAAATGTGGGAAAATGACTTAAACATGTCAAAAAATGACTTAAAAAGTAAAAAACGCTAAAAAATGCAATTAGTTATTCAGATTCACATGCTAATAAAACAGATTTGTGGCCAGGAGAGCATCATCTAAAAAGTTCCAAAAAAAATATGCAAAATGGATCAACTTCAGAACCCTAATTATATGATATTATATTAGTATTAAAATTATATATTTGTATTATTATAGTTTATAGACAATATATTTACATATTTATATTATAAGTAATCCATTAGATTATAGATATCTAAACGATTCAATTCTAATGAAATTGTTCATTGGAGCATATTATATAAATTTATAACCCTTTTTGACAGTTAGAATAATGGTTACTTAAATTGTTCAATACAAACAATATTAAACAAATTGGTCATTAGCTTAGTAGAGATTGACTTAATTGATTTGAGAGTGTCATTTCAGAATTTTTTTTTGTGAAATATAGAAAAATATCAAAATATCTGAAACAATATCCTAATATCAAAGCCGCTAGTATTGCTAATAATGAGTGATGGTAAAGCTATGAACAAATATAGAAAAGTTGTTTACTAGTATTAAATTTTTAAATTTATAGTTATATCAGTTGGTTTAGAATTTTCAAATATATGGAAATTTTTAGGTGCTTAAAAACTTGTGAATGACAAAACCTTTTTAATATTTGGCGTATGCTAATGCTATTTTATTATTTTTGAATTTTCAATTAGTAATGGAAGTCTTGTCATTATTAAATAATTTATATTTGTTTTAGTTGTCAAGGAGAACTAAGAGTAAAATGATTAATATCATCGACTGCCAAATATATGTTGTCTTAAAAGATTCTTCAATGTTTACCGGCGTACTTAAAGGTATTTTGTTTAAATACAATTAAAATAGTCAAAATTTGATAATTTTCCTTACATCTATAAAACATGGCTTTGTACTTATTTTTCAGCTTTTGATTATGATTTTAATTTGATTTTGGCCGATTGTAAAAAAATTTTGGAACACAACATACTTGGACCTCCTGTGCTTGAAGAGCAAAACATACAAAAACGTTTACTTGGCTTAATTATTATACCAGGGAAAAACATTATGTCTATAGATAATAAACTAGGATTTAATGTTTGTAAAGTACCTATCTCAGATATAATTATTTGCAGACTGAATGATTACAGACGTGGAAAGCCTACTATCAAGGATTTATCTATTTTGTCTATGAGCCGTAATATCATTAAACTATACATTTATTCTATACCTTTTTATAATACAAATAACATATAATGTCTTAATAATGGCTATAACATATATTATGTTATTAATAGTTGATCAATATTTTAATTATTTATTTTTATATTACCATGATAGTTGGTTAGATGGGTATATGATTTATAATAATATACATTAAAATTATTAGTTATTAACTACCTACAGTTAGTATATTATGTTTGTTTAAAAATTTTAATTACCTAAGTAATTTAAAAATCTATTCAACAATATTTTTATTTTCAACAAAATAATTTTAAATGGTAACTTTCCAATACTTAAGTGATTTTATTCAACCATTAGTTTATACTTATTAATATAGATACCTATTTATCTATTTATTGTTCAATATGTATGTATTTATTTTAAATAACTTACTCTATATTAGATATTTGAATATGATGAATTTTAAAAATATGTGATGAGAACTTAAATGATAATAATTGAAAACAAATTCGTTAGTTGGTTTTATATAAAACTTAAATGGTATTTTGATTTTTGGAAACTTTAATTTAATCTATATGTTTTGAGTTTAATTATTAGGATAATTATCTATTGTTTTGCGAAACAGTTAATCTATATATTCAAGCCATTTTCATGTAATAATTTCAATGGATGTACAATGGAACTATTATTTTAAAAAAAATTTCCAAAAAATTTATATTCCATGCATTTTTTAATTATTGTATTATTATTATTGATTTATTATCCTTTTATTTCTTTAGTTAATTATTTGTATGTTATTCATTAAATATTAACTACCTAATTGTTTTCAAAACACATAATTATTGAATTATTATAATAAATTACATTTAATTTTATTTGTAACTATAGATGTACGAAATCCAAATCGGAAGATTATAGATCCTCGGGCTGATATTGAGGAGGACCTATTTCATATACCTATGGTAGATCCTACAGCAATTATTATAAGAGGTATTTTATTATTTATTTCCCAATTTATTTGACTCATAATAACTGATAACACTATACTTATTACTTAATTAATAATATTTTTAAATATATTTGCCTGGTATAGGTCGACGCAGAAAATTACCACCAAAGGCTTTAATAAGTGAAGACTGCCCACTAACAATGGATAATTGTTTAGCTACAAATGGACTTCCAGATCAAGACTACCTAGCTAATATAGATCGAAACGAGCCACTACCATCAATGCCTTCTATGGGTATAAGTACACTAATAACAAAGCCTGGTATGGGTCAAAATGGACTACTAATGCCCTATATGGGTAACAATGGATCACCAAAAAACTCTGGTATGGGTCAAAATGGACCACTATCAATGTTTGGTGTGGCTCAAAATGGACTACTAATGCCCTATATGGGTAACAATGGATCACCAAAAAATTCTGGTATGGGTCAAAATGAACCACCATCAATGTTTGGTGTGGCTCAAAATAGACCCCCAATGCTCTATATGGGTAACAATGGATCACCTAAAAACTCTGGTATGGGTCAAAATGGACCACCATCAATGTTTGGTGTAGCTCAAAATAGACCCCCAATGCCCTATATGGGTAACAATAGATCACCAAAAAACTCTGGTATGTGTCAAAATGGACCTCCATCAATGTTTGGTGTAGCTCAAAATAGACCCCCAATGCCCTATATTGGGAACAATGGATCACCAATAAGGCCTGGTATGATTCAATATGGATCACCATCTATGCCTGGTATGGCTCAAAATAGACCACCAATGCCTTATATGGGTAACAATGGATCACCAATAAGGTCTGGTATGATTCAATATGGATCACCATCTATGCCTGGTATGGCTCAAAATAGACCACCAATGCCTTATATGGGTAACAATGGATCACCAATAAGACTTGGTATGAGTCAAAATGGACCACCAATGCCTTATATGCATAACAATGGATCACCAATAAGACCTGGTATGAGTCAATATCGACCACCATCAATGTCTGGTATGACTCAAAATTTGCCACCAATGCCTTATATGGGTAAAGGAAAATCATCGACAATGAATAAATATGTCAATCAGTAATAAGTGTCATCATCTACATAAATAAAAGGTAAACAGGTAAACACTAAGTATTATTATACATTTTAGTACATCAATTAATCAAAATGTTGTTCAACAAATATTTGTTTTTGAAAATTATGACAATTTTTTAAAAAATAAAATATATTGTGCCATTTAATATCATTATCAAAACAATCATGGAAAAATGTATTATTTAATTATTGTAAGTTATAAATAAATAAATATTCATTTTTCATTACACTTCTGATTGTTTTACCTTCTTACCTATTTATATTTGTATTTTTTTTTTACCACAGTTATTGATTTAATAAAATAAAGTATTTCTCAGGTTAAAAGCTTTTTCAACCTGTACTCTTTTTATAAATTATAGACAACATTAAATTAAATGTTCCTCTCATTAGATTTAAAAAATATATTTATTTATTTATTTATAATACAATACGGGCGTGGGCCAAATTACATATAATATTATAATAACAATTATTACAATAATGTGATAACAGTGAAATAAAATGACACAAATATTTGATTAGGTAATTAAATAAAAAAGGAGGGGTCAGAATTGGCAATAGACATACAGCGTCGAAGTAGTTCATTTAAACCATAATTTGTGGAGGAGGTAGGTAAATTAAAAGTGATGTGTTGACGGGTGAAGCGTGGGGGACATTTAAAGGAGTTAGAGAGAGAAGGTGTGGAGAGTCAATTTGCCCATTTAATAATTTTGATAAAAATGCAAGGTTAGCAGCACGCCTACAATTCGCTAGCGAATCTAGTTTGAGAGACTCAAGTACCGGTAAGTTATTATGAGGAAGACATTCAATCTTAAGTACATGACTAACATATTTTAAAAATTTATTTTGGACTCGCTCCAACGTTAAAGCGTTTTGAGCAGTACTAAAATCCCAAATGGCAGAGCCGTATTCAAGGATAGGCCTAACAAGTGAACAGTTAAGTGCCTTAAGGGTAGAAGCTAACTTAAACTCAGTTGTAATACGCTTAATAAAACCCAAGATTTTAAGTGATTTACAGCAGACTTGCAAAATGTGTAAATGGGGCTAAGCATAGGATAGAGAACAAAACCAAGATCAGTGACAGATGAATCAAACGACTGCAGAGTAGTCCCATTTATAGAATATTTAAAATGAATTGGGTGTTTAAGATACGTAAAAGTCATAAGGTGACATTTAGCAATATTAAAATCCAATCCTAGTTTGCTGGCCCATACAACAATTGCATTCAGCTCATTTTGTAAAAATATTACAACAAATATGATGTGAAACGTATTAAAAAGAATGTGAATTAATAATGGATAAATGTTAAATATCTTTTAGGTACTGGAATAAATGAAACAATTTAAAATTTAGCCTGAGATATAATGTTAACGGGTGATGTTAGTTCTGTTTATAATATACTGCACACACAATAATTATGTATACAATTTCTGATGGTAAATCAATACATGTTAAATGATAATTTATAAATATAATATACTATAAGATATGTTGGTGAGTATCTGGGTACACTTAATTTTTAAACATCTACATATCACGCATTATAACTTAAAAATATCATAAATCATAATCCAATCTATCAACTTTTGAACAATTTATCAAGTCGTCCAACATGTTACAATGCAGATTGATTTAAAAGAATTTATTTTTTGTAAACAAAGGCAAAATAATCAGAAAGCAAATTTGCAATAGCTAACAGCTCATCAGAACGCATTATTTTTTTTTATAAAAAGCACGCAAATAGGAAATATGTAGGTATATTACGAATTATCATCTTTATTATTATCAGCATTTTTAAACTTCCTACGTGCTATCTATGTCTATTTTATTAACTCATGGATTCTAAGGAAGAGCCAAGGGGGTGTGAACTGTGAAGTGTCTACGCTTAATTTTCTTAGATATATATATTTGGGGGATGTCAAACACGCCCCATGAAAAGAAGTCTATTGACTTTTTAATGTTAGATTTACTATACCAACAACTCGACAAAAATTATGTAACATTCTAGAGATTAACTCATAACCACCTTTTTTTAAAATCATAATATAAGAAATTATATTCGTTACTATTTAGTTATAATAATCGTAAGCTACACTTATAACAGGATGGTATTTATCAGGAGGAAAAAGGACTGCCTGAAATAGAAATCAATTAATTTATAATATTGAAAAATGTTAAGTTTAACTAAGATCCAAAAGCATTTTTAAGTGTTAAAATGTTGGGAACATTAAATACCATAGCATCATAAACAACTTATGGAACTACGACTACCATTTATTTTAGATGAAACATGTTGAATTCATTCAACATGATGACATGATGGGTATAAATCTCTGAAAAACTATTGGTAGATAAAAAGTATAAATAATTTATTAAAACACGATTCTTATATCACTTTTACATATTATAGTTGTTCGACATCATTATTTATTATGGAGAATATCAAAACTAAAATAATATTTAAATTTATTGTTTACACTGATTATTTTCGGTATAACCGAAAAATATTATACCCAGAGTTTAAAGAAATATTGCATTAGAATATTTTTTGGGTGTATAAAGACCAATTTTAAAAGCATAAAAATGAGACTTGTTCACTCTGAAGTGTAGTATGTACCACAGTCAAGCATTAAAAAACGCTAATGTAAAAGTTGATTTCCATAATTCTAATTTTTCTAATTACTTATCCATATTTTTCTGCTCATAAAAATGTTGGATAGTTTTTAAAGAATTCCAAACATCTTTTAAAGTAATCACTTTTTAGAGGAGTTTGTATTTATAGTTTTCTTCATTAGGTTATAATTTTTGTATTATTTGAAAAACTCATTCTGTCACCCACTAAAGACTAAATGATAGTTTACAAATTGATTGAACTAAAATTACGCCTTAGTAGGTCATTAGTGTGGCATGCATGAAAAAACAGTTTATTCAAAATACAGATGGACGAGAAATAATTGGTCACAAATTAGAGATCAGAAATTTTCTGAAAGTCGACAAATAATTTAACAATAATACCTATTTGTAGCAACATGTATCTAATCATGTATTTGATTTAATATTTTTCCAAAATATACAATATAAAACACTGTTGTATCTCCAACATAAGTTTTAAGTTAAATATATAATATTAAGTTGTTAAGCCTAAATTATTGTTATTATTTATACATCAATCCCGGTATTACAGATTATTGTATTTCTAGGTTTTGATAAATTAAAATATATGCAAAGAATAAATAAAATATATTTATTTTATTTTAGTTTCTTTTCATAATAATATACGTTTATAAATTAAATTATTTATTTGTATTACACAATTTAACAATTATAAACACATTTTATTGCAATGTTTTATTGCTACACAGGAGCCAAGTTAAACAATTATTGATTGTTTATCAACCAAACATATAATATACTACATACAAATAATAAAATAAGGTTATTTGGGACAAAATAATAAACTTAACATACTTAATGTGTATAGGAAACAACTTGTTTCGTTTTTTTTTGTGTGTAGTTAAGTATACATGTACACGAGAAATTAAACATAACAGACTAGTTTAACATTATGAGTTTTTAAGCTGTAATAGTTTCCTATATAAATTATATGAAAATTAAATAACAAAATCAATGATCATTTAAAAATCTTAAAATAAAGATTTGCATATCAACGGTCTTTCAATGAATTTCATAATTACTTTGTAATTTTTAAAATTTTTATATTATTACAAATGTTATAAAACAAAATATTTAATAAAATAAAGCATAACTGATACTAATAATAATTATGATAATAATAATAATAAAATAACATTTATTTGGAAGGGCAACCAAATTATTTACTGAGGCACCAACCAGGAATAGTATTGAACATTATATCTTCAAAAGTACATTATATCATTTTTTGATGTTCGCCATATGTAAATACAAATGTTTAGGATTATTAAGAATCCTTTTGGTTCATATGAATATCACAATAATTCAAAGTCGTCGTCTGAATCAGTTAGCAATTTTTTGTCATTTAGTTCCAAATCTGAAAAGAAAAACAATTAGTACATTCATATATAATTTAACAGCAAGTGATTAAACAATAATAAAGAAACAATATAAACTATATCAATCATCCTTAGGTATTAAAAAAATCTCTAACATTTCATAGTTTGAAAATATTTGAATATGTAAAATGTATACATGCAAAAAATTTCATGGTTATTTTTAAGTTGATTGTGCAATGGTTTTAATAATTTACAATATTCTATGAAACAAAGAAAATTTTGAGGATATAACCTACCTGATAATGATACAGCAACATTTTCAGATGATGTAGACAGATTTTCAGAGGTATCCAACGTCCAATCAGATGGCCGATCATCACATATGGTGATTAAAGATTGTGATGGTGATTGATCAGATTGTACTAGATGTACTTTTAGCTCATGACATAAAGTATTAAAATCGTTTTCAGTCTTGCACATGAAACACTAAAATTGCCACAAATATTATTAGAATATAATTAATAATTATTATTTTTTTTATATTAATTATATTAATATAATATAATAATTACATTAAATATTTTAATTTGCAGCTTTAATGTTTGTCCAAGAAAAAAGTAAATTATCACTTGTGTACTATACCATACTATGTTGGAAATTTTATTTTATTATAATACAATGAAACAACATAATATTCTATAATGTGTATAAAGCTGAATAAATCAAAATAAAAATTACAGACATTAAGATATTGATGTAAATCCAAATAAAAAAATTCTTTCCATTCAAAAATCTCAGAGAATAAAATAAGCATACAAATTATTGAACAAAAAGTTATTACTTATTAGTTATTACAAACATACTCATTATTTATTAGTACTAATAATTTTAGGCAAGGTTGATTTTCAGTATATTTGTATTTAATTTAAATATATTAAAGAATTTTAAGAATTTTAATCCCGTACAAAACATATGACAAAACTACGAATCTGCGGCAGCCAATGAAATCCCTTATAGCCACGAACAGGTCTTCAGCTCGATAGACGGTATACTACAAATAGATTATATAATTGCCATAGGTAAACTTATCTCTCCAAAAAACATCGTTTTCGTTTTAGAATCCACTTAAAATATCATTATTAACGAACAGATGAATGGAATTCGCCGACTCATTAAACCATCTAAAAGGATAGTCATATCCAATGTCTGTCCCTCTATAATCTATACTAAACCAAGTCATCCTTGATGAACTCAAAAACATTATCATTACATCCATGTCCCAAGTAGCTCATCTCAAAGCTGGTATCAACATCGAGGAATAAGATCATATTTTAAGCTTTCGTCACCAACTATTTATTAAATATGAAGATGCATTAAAACTTCCGGGATCTCTACCTTTAATTTATAATCAAACTGAATTCAAAGTATTCTTCAACCAATGGTAGAATTACTTGTTTTCTATGTAACTCCACCGGTCATACTTCTAACAACTGCTGCAAGAAAATTGATATTAATCCATAAACCCTTACTGATCTTGAACCTGGCTCTTTGGCTGGTACTCCCTTATCTCCTCATAATCCTATTGACACCTCAGAAACGGATATAAACTCCCGCACAGCAAAAAGCTCCACCCACTCGATTGTCACCCCCAAGTAATGGAAGGGACTACAGAGGAGTATCAAACAAACGAACATTTTCAATCTACACTGTGTACAATCTACACCTATAACTTGGCTGAAAATCTTCTTAGTCCATTAAATGAACCTTTCAAAAGATCTCTTTCTGACTAGTTATACCATAGCCGCCTCCGCCGGTAAATACATAAAAAATGAGGCTAAGACTGATAGAAGCAGAAATACAACAACAACAACAACAAAAAAAGCTAAAACCGACAGATCCAGATCGAACTCCTTATCCAACACTCGTGACAAAATAGTTTCGGTCCTCAAACCCGCGGAAAACGTCTTCTCAGACAATTCACTTGTATCTTTACTCTAATTCATATATGTATTGGAAAATTACGCCAACAATCATATGAATATACATAGGATTTGCAAAGACATTGATTCGGATATCACATCATTAATGAACTTTATAGATCTAATACTCACTTAAATCACAGATAGGAATATCAAACTCTACTCGCCAGACTTGCAAATCTCCTATTCCAAGCTTTACCCCCACCTCCAAAAATTTAACCTCTCACAGCATCCACAATCAATTTAAACATCAAGCAAACAATATTTCGACAACTTTCTACACCATAATATTTAATAACTATAATTAATAATAATTAAAATAATTAGTAACAATATTCAATGGAACATGAATGGGTTTTATAGCAAATTTGAAGAACTCCAACTTATAATGAAAGAGTACAATTCTATCAACATATGCCTACAGGAAACCAATTTCAATAACAAAAGTAATTCTATTACTCTCCCTCACTTTCATATAAATAAAAAAAAACAGAATCTCTTTCATCAAATCAAGTGGGGATGTGGCAACCTTGGTTCAAAAAAATCCTCCGAGGGGATAACACTCCATTCTGGTATAAAATCCATTGCTATCTCGATCACACTCCCTGATGGAACATTAACCATATGCAACATATATTTACCCAATCAAATGATTTATTATTACCAAAACTAGAAAATATTACACGTCAAAAGCCTAAACCTCAAAACAGTACAACACTTCCTACAAGATACAGCCAATAACATTGCAAAATGGACAACACAAACTGGTTTCAAAATCTCTGGCTGAAAATCTCAATGCATACTATTTACCAACAAGAAAGGTCAAAACCACATCAACGTCCAGCTAAATGACAAATTCATCCCGATCAGAAACAATAAAAATACTCGAATTTTATTTTGATAAAAAAATTAATTGGACGCCATACTTAAAACAACTGAAAACATCATTGACAAGAAACTTCAACATTTTGAAAATGTTAAGTCACACCACGTGGACCCCCCGATGAAGCTACTCTCAACAAAACACTCTCCTAACCTAACACAGATATCTCATAAGTATAAAAATGGACTACGGGCAAAAATCTTCCAATCAGCCAAACAAAACCACCAGAAGGTACAATTTCAATAACTCAAGCATAAAACTTGCCTTGGAAGCTTTTCGTTCATGCTCCATCGGAAGCATTAGAAATTTGGCATTTGAATCCCTCCCGAGATAAGAAAAATAAAGAAACCACTACTGTACGCCGCAAGCATTGTCAAAAACTGAGAAAACCCAGCGAACAAGCACATAGGAGATTTCATAGACTACGCCAAAGAATACAAAGTAGAACTAAGTTCACTAATCAAAGTCCAACCATACACTTTCCCACCATGGAATATCAACTTTAACATCAATCTCGAACTGACAAAATTCAAGAAAACCACCCTACCAATAATGTATAAAAATTACCTAAACGAAATTCTATAAAAACACAAGAACGATAATATATTTTACACAGACGCCTCCAAATCAGTAGAAGGGGTTGGGATAACAATTATAAGTGAAAAATTCAGTTCCATTTTCAAACTTCTCGAAGCCTGTTCCATCTACACCGCAGAAACCATAGTCAGTGGAATACATACTCGACCATGGGGACTCCTATAGAAACAATTTAATACTCTCAGATTCTTTAAGCACACTACAAAGTCTATAAAACAAAATAAACACTACAGAAATAGCAAAGCTGATTCAAGAAAAAATAAACCAAGCAAAAATTAGAGGATCAAACATATTCCTCATTTGGATTCCTGGGCACAGTAATATCGAATGGAACAAAAAAGCAGAAAAT
>VUJU01005428.1:0-13847 GCA_009835225.1 Aphis craccivora
ACACCTTACGTTCTTTCCCAATTTGACAAGTGTTTCCTAACTTTCTAAAACATATTTTATGGTAAATTTGAAGTGTTTTAAAAAATCCCTTTTTTAAAGTCTAAAATAATATTTTAATTTATTCAAATAGGTTTACCTACATTGAAAAAACAACTTAAATTAATATCTAATAATCTAAATAGAATTATAAAAAAAAACTGTTTACACTTATAATACTTTAATATGTAGATATATCCAAATTATAATAATCAAATTATTCTCGAAAATATTATAATCCATAAATTTAATATATAATAATGACATATTACTTATAAGTTGAATATCTTCAGGTACCTATTCAATTCAATATAATATATTGTGCTTTGAATACAGTATTTAGACTGGGGGTTCTGATTTGAAACCTGGGGGTGCTAAGCACCCCCTAGCACCCCCCTATGTGCGCCTATGTCTAACACATGGTTATGATAAATTATCGTTTAAAATTCTGCACCTACGTATATTTAGAAATAAATACATTTTTACTGTTATTTTCATAAAATTTTTTTTATGAAATCGTTATTAAATTCTAAAATCGACTCGGTTGTAACCAAATCGCTTTTATCTGGTCTCATCGCCAATCATTATAGCACCACATTAGTTTTAAAAATTCGTATTATCACTAGAATTTTTGACAGAAAAGACAACGACTATAATAATCACAGTGTCAATATGCGTTTAACGATACTAAACATATTTAAGAAAAAAATCTAACGCCGCCGGACGTCCATCGAAAGCTGTACTGTCCAATGTTCGCGAGTGGGCGATGTCCCTGTAATAAAGTAATTATGTACATATAATAATAATAATAACGAATGAGGATTTAACGACGAGAACAAAGGACGGAGCACACGGGGTCGACGGTAGAGCTCTCTCTGTCGGCGTTATCCGCTTGTCGCTGTTGCCGCCACCGCTGCCGTCGACGAATGGCTGTGGCGTCGGCTTTTGGAACCCGCGCGATAGTAGTAGTCGCGCACCCGCCGAGTAACCGACGACGAACCCCGCGGTACCATTCCACCCCAACATCATCCGTCCTCTGACCCGCAACAAGTGTTCACCGACTTAAAACGCGTACCTACGTGCATTGGTGATCCTGCAGTCGTCACGCAGGCCGAGTTGTTTCACCGTAAGTCCCGAACAGTTTTCAGATTTCCGGGTTTTGTCGAAATACCGAAATAAAAATATGTACCTAGTGTTATTGTACCTATAAAGTTATCATTACCTATTTGATATATGTAATTGGGAAACAATCTGTGACAGATCGAATGGAAATGTAATATTAATGGATAATGCAGAGTAAATTGTAGATTGTAGGTAAAATATAATTGAAGTTAAACGAATTACGAGTAAATATTCTGTATCTAATAAATTATGAAACACGTCAATAATAGTATTAATATTATTGACTAATGAAATTTGTAATTTTTTCCTAATTTAAAACCATGAGTTTAATTTGAACATTTTATATTATTGTTTGTTGGTAGGTACCTGTTACACATACACATAATATATATTTTCAATTAAATGTTATTGTTTAAAATTGATATACATTACGAATGTCACTACATTTATAAATAAAAATAATGTATAATATAATATTAAAAAACAAGTCGATTTTTAGATTTCGTAAATTGTTATAATATTTTAGTTTTATTTGGTTTATTGTAAAGTTTGTATAGAAATTCATTATGTAGGTACATACAACACGAAAATATGTATTAAATTTATTTATAACACTTTATAATAAGATAATAATATAATAATTAATTATCTGAAAAAAATATAATTAAATACATTTAATAAACTAGATTTTTCAAAAGAGTCATATCGTGCTTACTAAGATAAAAATAAATAAATAATTATATTACATTTTAATATACATTTCAAGGATTTGGAAAAGGTATTAATAATTGTTTTATAAATTAGTTTTCCATCATAAAAATCAAAAGCTGTATTTTTTAAATGCTAATCGATTTTTTTAAAAATGTAATTAAATTGACATTTTAAATTCCCTGCTATAGGTATTGAAAATTAATAAAATTAATTTTAAATTTTCTCCTAAATTACATACCAACATAATTAAATTTGATTTGGATAATAGTGCATTAAATAATAAAATAAATGATGTTTTTTTATAGATTATTTATTAGTTTGAATAAATTTTAAATTGATATGGAATAGAATCGGTAAAGATGAAAAGCATATATAGTAGTTTTGTATTTTTAAATAAAATTAAAATTAAAAATTATTATGAGCTTGACTTTGCTGTTAAATTATGTGTGCAATGTGTATTAAATAAATATTTTGTTTTTAAAATATTGTGTGTTGGTAATAAGTACAAATGCCCAATATGTATTATGCATAGATATAGAGGATTTTTGTTTGACTATGATTAATTAACTCAATTTTAGCTATTAAGTATTTAATTAAAGTTTTTATGAACTATATAACTAAATGAACGAACTATAATTTGAAGTTTTGAGTAATTATATAAACTAAAAATTATAAAATGTTCATTACATATTTTATTCGTTGTATAATCAAAACATTAAAACATTAATACAAATAAAATATTGATATTAAGATTTAGGTAAATAAATGTTAATCTCAAATGAATTAAAGAAATTTAGTGTAAAGTTTAAAACGTTAAAATATTTATATTTTATATATTAATTTGAAGATGGATTACCAATTAAAATTATGGAATTTTTAAAGCAATGACTGAATACAAATATCAGGTGACAGATGTTTGACACTCTTTTCGTTTTATTTACTTCTATAAACGATACCAGTAAATTATAATACTGGTATTATACATTTGACAGCTATGATAAATTTACCACGATTCAAAAAATTAATAAATAGTTAATTTCATGTACATAATGAGTTAAAATATTTGACATGACATATTGTATTTTTATAATTTCTGATCATCAAGTATTAACAATAATAATATGAAATTAAAACATTTACCTAAATAGTAAATACTTATTATCATGGTTAAAAATCAGAGACGGACTCTAGATAAATTGGTTCAGGAAGATATGAACATTTAGCGGTCCATATGGTTTTTAATATATGAACTGGTTTTATATATTTTTTAAAAACATTGAATTAACAAATTTAACCAATTTCTGTATTTGTATTATCAAAGAAATCAGTAGAGGATTTCAGATTTAAGGTTTTTAAAAGTTTTCCTAGTTTTTTATAGCATTATTCCACTATTCCACTTGTAAAAGAAACTATATATACCTAATAGGAAATAACTAGATTAGGTTATACTGTCAAAAAATATTTTCATATTACTTTTTAATTATTTAATTAGCTTGATAATGATTTAGAAAAAATGTGTTGAATGTTAAGATCCTATGAAATATATGGTTAACATTATGGAAAACTTAGTGTTGTATTTTTAATCCTTAGTTATATACACAACACAATTTATGAATTTTCAACTACAAAAATAATTTGCAAATATTCATGCTTTTGACAAATTTTTGTCAATATTTGAACTTCAAATGCTAATAAAAAAAAATTGTGAATATGTATTCCTATAATTTTTTAATCACTACAAGAATAACTTATGAGGAACTTTGTATTAAATTTTCAAGTATTTTGATAGGGCCAAAAAAATTGTATCGACATTTCAAAAAATTTTTTTTAGAAAAATTGAAAATTTCAGTTGTCTATAAATAGCTCAAAAAAAGTCAAAATATTTTAAAAATTAAATCACGTAAAGTAAACGCCAATCTTAATAACTGAAAAAATTTTAAGTATCTACGACTTATACTTTTTGAATAATAACAAATATTTAAAATCGTTTGAGGATAAATCGTTATTGTTACGCTATTTTGTAAAAATTTAAAATTCAAACGCACTTAAAATTTTTTTATAATGATGCTTCGAGTTTTTTCTATAGATACTTGATCCTTAGTTAAAAAACGCAAAAAAATTTATGATTTTTCAACTTCAAAATTACTTGTAAATTTTTACGTTTTCGACAGATTTCGTAAAAATTTGAACTATAAACGCTTATAAAAAAAAGTTGTAACTAACAATTTTTATTTTTTTAAGCTACAATAGGAACAACTCATAAGGAACCTTGTATTAAATTTTCAAAACTTTTTGGCCATTCAAAATTTTTTTATCGACACTTCAAAAAAAATTTCTCAAAAAAATCAAAAATTTCAGTGGTCTCTAAATAACTCAAAAGTAGTCAACAATTTATGAAAATTTAACTTTATATAGGTAACACTGACATATCATTGTAAAATCAATACATTCATCACTTCGTTCAGAATCTAAAAGTTTGTTCTTTTTTGAAAAAATAGAAGTTTGTTTCGCCACAAGATATTTCTTAAATAGTATATCATTTACATGTATTCGAAAATATGGTAAACATATTTAAGTATATTCAAAAACACTAAAAAAAAGATTTTAAATAATTATATTATTAAATAATAAAAAGGGTGGAATGCTTGGTGAATCACCATGAGCAATGAAATAAAACATATTCATGGGGACACTCACTGATTATTGATTAATAATTTAAATGACTTTTTTTCTAGGGTGGTGGATTGAATAACTAGATACAAGTTTTAGGTATATATTCACATAATGTTATGTTTAAAGGTGTAACATGAAAGGATTTAAAAGTTCAAAGTTATGTGGTAATAAGTTATTTAAAATATTTTATAGTCCATAATATTAATTAGTCAATTGTTATTGGTTCTCAGATATAGGTAAGAAATATTTTTTTCAGTCAATTTAATTATTAATAAGTTATAAAATAAAACCTAATTATGATATTTTGTTGAATAAAACAATAAAAATAGTTAGCCTAGTTAAATTGATAAGTGATACGGAAAATACTCCATGACGTGTTACTATTTTTTTTTTATAAATGTTATTAAAAATTGTGTTGATAATAATTGGTGTAGGTATCTACTTGGCTTACAGAAAAATGTTCTTTAATTTTGTTGCAGTATTGTAAGATCATTTTTCATGGTCGTTTTATTAAGTTTTAAAATGAATAATTAATGAATAAATTGTTTTGTTAAGTACTGTGTTGTAGGTCAAATAACTATTGTTGTTGAAGTCTTTTTGTAAAATGAAAGTATATATTTGCCATTTGGTAGGAACGAAGTAATAGGTACATATACTTTATTCATAATGTTTAAACTTAAAAATTATATTAATGTAATAAGTCTTTAATTTAATTTAAACTAAATAAATGTTTATGATAAGATAAAAATTCAAAACTTTTTTTTAATATGGCAGATATATATATATAATTAACCCCCTCACCCCCAAAGTACGTTCTAGAAACAATTCGCTATTAGAAACCTCCGCTAATGTTAAACACATTTATTTTCCAAAAATTTTGCAAAATGGTGATGACAAACTTATTCACAAGAAACACATCACTCTATCATATACATTTATCGTCCCGCTCAGAATGTAAAAAAAAAAAATAGTAAAATCGATGAATTTAGGTAAAATTTAATTATTTTAAACTGTTATTTGAACTACAATTATTAATAATAAAATTGTTTGAAAAAATGTTGTTATAAAATACCAAAACAAAAGTTTAAAGTTTGAATTATAATTTTCGTTAAACAATATTAATAATTTTCTATTATTTATGTAGGATGTAATTTAAAGATGAATTTAGTTTAAAATGTTTTATACGATTTGTTATGAGGATTGAATTTTAAATATTTGAAAACATTTATTATTTAATTAAAATATGATTTTATTCTTAATTTTTTTTTATAATTACATAGTTTATTATTGATTTTGGTTTAACATAATTTAATATTTATTAAAAAAAAATATATATAAGTAAAGTTATTATTATATTCATAACTATTTTCAATATAGTAGTTAAAATATCTATGCACAAATTCATTTTGTGAGAAATTTAAATTCTAAAAACATCTGTAATCTGGGAAATAAATACTTTATAATAATATATTATTATAAACAACCAAATGAATGAACCAAATTGTTCAATGTATTAATTTGTTGTTGTTCTCAAAAATTAATACTAATAATACCTAATTATAATATTATATTATTATTTTACAGCAACATGGGTAGCATTCAAGAGTTAATAAATTTCAAATAGTTTATTTTAGTTATTTAGGTGCCTAAAAACAGATATTAAGAACTTATAATTATAAAAGTAATCTGCTATTCATAAACATAGTTATTTTCATAGTCTACTTAGATTAAATCATTTGTTTTGTATTAAATAATAACTATGACTCCAGTTCATTTGAATGAAGAATTGATCTTATACATTGTTAAATGTTAATTTAAAAGATTATAAAATAAGAACTTATGAAAATGAAAAATTACTTTTTAGCAAAAAAATAAATTGTCACCCTTCTCTTAATAACTTTCATGTCATTCTATGTATTTATCCTGTTTATTTTTTTATTCTTTACATTCATCCTTGGCATTAATAAGAAAGTTAACTTAAAAAGAATCGATCATACTATTTTTTTATTACTTCAAGAAAATCCAAAGACTAAGTTGTCCGAGGATTAATGCCACTGTTAAAATAATTATACGCTATTCTTTTCAGTCAACAAAAAAAGGGATTCCGAAATGAGCGAAGAAACATAAAAACCACAAAGTTTAATACAAATAAAAAAAGTAGACAATTAGTCTAAATTAATCAAACATGAATGATTGTTTTATTTTTTTTTAGTAATTTACAGTTGACTAGAAAATTAATTTCAAAAACATAATGAGTATCGCATTTATGTTTATAGAATTCGTAATATAAAAATAAAATAAAATATCTATTTTTAAGTATATTTTTTGTATACATATTTTTGAATTAATTAAATTTTGATTGATGTAGAAGTTTAAAAATGAAAAACTAAAAATATTTTTTCAATAAAAAATGGTTCATAAACATGGTGAATCTTTAAAAAAAATTATTTACCACAGAAAAGAAAATATACAGATTGTATGACATAGATTTGCCTGATTAAAATGTATTATAAATTTAAAATGTCTTATCTTTATGATATGACTATAAATCTGAATAATTAGCTTAAAAATTTTTATGTAGGAGCGTTTGTTTGAATTTTGCTATAATTTTCATTAATTTTAAAATTATAATAAGCATATTATTTGAATTATTTATCAAATTATATGTTTTGATAGACATTTAATTTGAGTTAAACTCGAGTAGATAACATCATTTCACCAACGTATAACTTTTGAAGTTTATTGTTTTCAGTATTTAATTTTAATATTATTTTGGATTGAATTTTATAATAATTTATTTATAATAATTTAATTTTTATAAAATTTGTTTGATTTGTTTGAATATTAGGTTTATGAGTTTGTTACAAATTGTAAGAAATTCGAAGGTCTTTTTTAAAATTTTACTTAAAACCTTGAAAACATACATTAAAGAATTGAAAACTATAATAAATTTCATTATATTTAGAATTGTTTCCTAATAAAATTAATTACATTATTGAATGCTTAATGCTTATAGATTTAAAACAATTATATAAAATGCTATCTTGTGCAAAGGTAATGGATTTTTTATTCAGTTTTTGCATACTTATTAATTAGTATTATAATGATGTATATAATACTGTACGAGTATATATCATGCGAAATTTTTTTTTTTTTAATCAAAATACTATAGAATTGTAATAAAAAAGTGTTTATGAAGGAATTATACATTTTTTAGTAATAAGTGTATGTTTAATTTATGATTTAGATATCTTATGAAAAAATGAAACTCTATAATAACGTTTTATTCATAGCAGTACGCTATAAATTATTTGTTTATGGTATTACCCTTAGGCCTTAATACAACAATAAATTACTTATTATTAGTACTAAGATTTAATGGTAGCTAAAATCATAATTAATTACAATGATTTACTACAACAGGTACTGGACTAAAAATATTCAAAATTTCCTATATAAATATTAAAATGCTAAAAAGTACAACACAATTTGTTTTAATTAAGATACATATTTTTTTTGTAAAAGTAACATTAGATGGAATTATTACATAAGATCTTCTTAGTACCTATATAAAAATGCCCTTGCCACTTATTAAAAATATTTTAATATTATTCAGATTCAAATTATTAATTTACATTATTACTTATCTAAGCTATTATAGTTACTTTTATATATATCTTACTTTTAAATCTTTTATGTATCTTCGCCTCCTACGTACCTAAATCACAATTAAAATGTTTATGAATAATAGTTGTACTAATTTGATTAAGCAATTAAGTTTGTAAAAAATAAAAATTTGATAATTCAAATAATTCAAATAATTTGATCAAATGAAATCTGAATCTTTATGTTCTTATGAGCAAAAACAATCGTTCCAAAAATAATTTAAAATATTATACTATATGGAAATTTTTATTAGTAGGGTTTGGATTAAAAAGTAATACCTATAAACAATTAAAAAAAATAAAATATATCCATTAAAAATAATTTTAAATATAACATCGACAACTAGTCATTTTTGCAAGCTTTTATCGATTAATACCCTAAATAGGTATGTATAAGATTATTACGATCAATTAATAATTTAACTTAAACAAATAAAAATTAAAATAAAACAGAAAAATTAATTAAATTAGAATCTAAATTATAATATTTTGTATAAGAATTATTTTTTCATTATTATATATAATTTATGAAAAAAGGTAAATTCGAACTCTAGTTATAAACTTATAAGCGTGTAACTATATAAAATATATTCAATCGTTATTTATTATTTCTGATTCTGTTTAATAATCCGTTTTATTCAAATGAATAAATTATTATTATAAATAGGTAGAATCAATAGCATATCCGGATTTTTTTTGTGTGAGAGGGCGAGGTGGGGGGTCTTGAAAAAAATGTAACTAATGAAATTATTTTGAATTTTGTGTTTTTATTTTAATTAATAATCGTACATTTAATATTTTATTACTAATTTACAACATTATAAAAGTTGAAATATGTAAATATTTATCTATTTAAAATAACTATATATGTAGGCACCTATATTCATTTTTCGTTTTGATGTTTTAAATTTTTGTTGTCATATTTGTCCAGAAGAATTTCTCAAATAAGTTTTCGAACGACGGGGTGTTGAAAACGATCGTTCTCTACAGCCGTAGACACTGGAAGTGTTATGACTTTGAAGAAGTTAAGATATTATTGCTTAAACATATGAACAGGCTTGGAAGTATACTTCAATAGCATTTTTGTTCTTGAATTCAGAAGATGTTTAAGTCAATGGCGCAATCAGGAATTTTTCATGGGAGGGGTTCAACAAAATAAATCAACTTAATTTGTATAAACAATTAATATTTATATTAACAATATATTATTTAATTAGTACCTATTATTATTTTAAATATTAAAGAAGTGCGAATATAGATGTTTCTCAAAGAAAATCAAAGTAGTGTTTTATTTATTAATTTACTATTATATGAGCCAAGGAGAGGGTCCGGATCCGGAGTCCACCCCCCTGGTTGCACCACTGGTTTAAGTTGAATATTAAGTACCTATACCACAAATCTAATTCTCCGTTTAATATATGATCATTTAAATTTGTATCGGTACATTCATCAATTATACCTTAGTATGTCTCTACTAATTATATTAGTTCTATTGCGTAAACAATACTGACAATACTATTACGAAAATCACTGATGAAATTTAAAAAAAGTGGGTAAGTGGGTACCGCTCTGCTGTACATTAGGACCATTAGGTGCCATATGGATCATTATTATATATTATAGGTGTGTTAAATTTTAATTCAATGATAGGTATCATTGTATACGAAAAACGATTCTGAACGGAGATGATTTGTCAGCCTAGGATATAATTTCCAGTGGTTAGTGAAAAAGGTGGTTTATGTTTTAATGGCCTGAATACACCAAAATTTAAGTTCTTTAATAATTATTGTAAACTAAAATTATGAAAAATCTTATATTAAATTTTAAACTCTTAGCTACTTATACAAAATTTTTTATGAATTATACCTACAAAATAATTTGCAAATATTCATGATTTTGACAGATTTTTTTCAATACTTGAACTTCAAATTCTGATAAAAAAAAATTGTGTCTATATGTATTCTTATAATTTTTTAATCACTTTAAGAATAACTTATGAGGAACTTTGTATTAAATTTTCAAGTATTTTCATTGGGCCAAAAAAATATTATCGACACTTCCAAAAAATTTTTTTAGAAATATTGAAAATTTCAGTTGTCTATAAATAGCTCAAAAAAAGTCAAAACATTTTGAAATTTAAATCACGTAAAGAAAACGCACATTTTAATAACTAGTAAAATTTTCAAGTATCAACGACTTATACTTTTTGAATTATAACAAATATTTAAAATCGTTTGAGGATAAATCGTTATCGTTACGCTATTTCCTAAAAATTTAAAATTCAAACGCGTTTAAAATTTTTTCTATAATAATGCTACGTGTTTTCTCTATAGCTACTCGAAGGAAAACTTAGTGTTGTATTTTTAATCCTTAGTTATAAACACAAAAAATTTTATGATTTTTCAACTTCAAAATTTCTTGCAAATTTTCGCGTTTTTTTTTTAGCTATAATAAGAACAACTCATAAGGAACCTTGTATTAAATTTTCAAAACTTTTTGGTCATCCAAAATTTTTTTATCAACACTTTAAAAAAAATTTCTCAAAAAAATTTCTGTGGTCTATAAATAACTCAAAAAAAGTCAAAATGTTTTGAAAATTTAACTGTATATAGATAACATTGACATAAACATTTGGTGAAAATTTCAAGCATTTACAGTGATTAGTTTTTGAATTACAAACATATAAAAAAATCGATTTGGTCGAAAACTGGTTTTGCGTAAAAATTCCCGTTTTTCCTTCATTTTTTTTTCGGTTTTTCTCGGCGCTTTTGAAAACTATTGGGAAATTCAAAAAATGACCTCCCCAATGTACCAACTAGGTGGATTCATTTTACTACAGGAAACCACCCCCAAAGTTTGAAATTGAAGCATTATTTTGACACTTTCTCGTGTACACAGATACAAAAAAAAAAACATAACATCCTAAAATCAATACATTCATTGCTCCGCTCAGAATCTAAAATACACTAAAAATCTAAAAATATATTGGAGATTGTAAAATATCGATATCGCAACCGTATCTCAGCCAATCGGCGTTAATATTATATTATCTGAAATCTGTATTCCACATATACTATTATGGGGTTAGTGACAGCGATGTAATGCTAATAACTATAGTCAGTTGTATACTAAACGTTTTCTTAAAGTTACAGGAAACTAATAGTTATGTTTTTGACGTGTAGTGGTGATCGCTGAGCGCTTTGTTGATCGATCATTAAATTTTATCTAAATGGGTTACGGGGAACAAATTTTATCTAAAAATTGTTTATTAATGACAATTTTTTTATTATTTAAGAATTTCGGAGGGGATACAATCCCTAAACTCCAGAATACGCCTCTGGGTATAGTTTTATTTTTATATTTTGAAAAATAAAAATCAAGCGAAAAAATTTATGATTTATAGTATTATAAATATATTATAATAATACAATATCTTTAGAAATAGAAGATTTCAGTTGGAATAGTTTTTATTATTTAATGAGTTATCATTAAAATAAAATTAATTTTAACTAATAAATTATAGACCGACTATATACTGTTGAGTGTTGAGCAAAGTTTTCCAGTTTTTCTTTTTTAAAGAATACAATTTAGTTGTCCATTGTTCAGATCGGCAATATATATCTAAAATATAATACACACATCTAAGTATATTATTATACTAGACATTTAATGCGATAATAAATCATTATGCGTAAGTAGTTATTTTAAATGGAATTGGATTTAAAAAATGTATTTAACAACAAATTAATCGAATCGCATATATTTTATATTTTTTTTTCTGTATTTTTAATACTTTTACATATTAGGTTCTTAAAATGTGATAGAAGAAATAAATAAGGCACAGACTATTGAAAACGCTTATAAAAATAGATGTATAATTGGGATAAGGCTTTTTTTAAATATTTGTAATATGTGTCATCAAAATAATATAAATATAAGTAGAATGATTTAAAAATGTTGCTTATTTTCTAAATATTTAACGTTTGTTCTGCAGTTAGGATCATATATTACATATATTTTTATTATTTAGTATAATAATATATTATGTACATATTGATTATTGTACCAATAATTTATTTTAAAATTATTATTTTTTATTCGATTGAACTATATTACATTACTCCAGGATATATTGTTATATTGGTATTCCCAAGACTATCATTTGAATTGATATTCACCTAAAGTTCAACCATTCGATACAATACACACATCGATCGAAATATTATATATAGTTATAGCCTATATTTATACTGGTGTGGTTAAGGAGGTGGTTTTTATATTGTTACGGGGGTGAGAATTCCGCCAACTTGTTGCTGGGGGCAAAAACGATTTAAAAATTCCCTTATCACACATTTTTGTAAAGGATGGTTATTGAAAAAAGGATTTCACTCGTTTAAGAGCATTTTACTTTATAATAGTATCGTAAAAACCATCGACGCATAACAATAAAATTATTGCACGAAAAGAACGCGATAGCGAATTTTAATTAAGATACTGGAATTTCATGGATAGGAATTTCCTTCATATAACCGATATATTCTATTGTCAAGTTTTTCGCATCATGATTAAAATGTCAAACCTTTTATTTTTCACCGTACAACTGAGTTTTAAAGTCATATGTATATTTTATAGGTGGATATGTTAATGAATTACAATTATAAAATTCCTATTTATAACTGCTGTTGGAGTTGTTAAATTATTATCGCGTTTTATGTTAGTAAAAGTAAAAATAATTAAATAAGTTATCGGTTGTGGATAACCTTTTATCAACGAACTAAATGTGATACACTTGTCGAGCACGTAATTAAACTTTAGCCTACCTTAATTTAAAGTTTAAACTAACAACTTCTTCGCCAACTATTATATTTAATATAACAAAATTATTAAGTGATATTTAATTATTAAATTTGCTACAATATCAATATTATTTAGGCATCTACATGAAGGAAAATAATTAAATAAATTATGATTGATTTATTATCTTTAAAATATAATATTTATACATTTATGATGTTTTAAACAATGTTTATTTTTTACACTTAAGTAGTTTTTTTGTTTCAAACATTATAAAGATTTAGGTATCTATTTGTTTCTAATATTTATTTTCATTGGATTGTGTGGTTCATTTCTTTTGTTTTCATCAAATGTTAATAACTTAAATATTAATTTGTTAATATTTATAATTATTTTCTTATCATATTTTAATTGAAAGTTTTAGGCAATTTTTAATATAAACAGGGACGCCCGGAAGGGGGGGCCAAGAGGGGCCATTGCCCCCCTGAGATTTTTCGTGTTAGTTACAAAAATGGAAATTTTTTACATAAAGCTGGTCTTAGGTATTTATCGACTATTGGACAATCCTTGTATCTAACAAGCCATAAAGGAGGTATTCAATTGTAAAAAAAACATTACGATTATTTTCAATCGCTAAGTCACTTTTGTCTGGTTCCTACAGACTTGCCTGTTGGCGCGGACGAGTCAAAGTAATTAAAAATAGTCGATCTCAATTATTGCCGAATAATTTAAAATAATGATAATATTTATATTATATATGAATCATGTATGAAAAACATAATAATAAAATCAAAATACTTGGAAAGCATACGCGATTATAAATTATAAAACCATCCCGTCGTCGAC
>VUJU01005430.1:0-13840 GCA_009835225.1 Aphis craccivora
TATTTTTAATATTTTCATACAGATATAAGAATAATTTTTGTGGGATTTTGTCTTGAATTTTCAAGAATCTTGATCCAGCAAATCATTTTTTATCGATATTTCCAGATTTCACTTCGTTCAGAATCTAAAATTGAATTATTATGAAATTGAAAGTTATTCATATTAATCTTGAAATCAATGGAATTCTCATATACCTAGATGCTTAAATTATCTAAGTTAAATGATCTACGGTTTGGTCATAACACAGATTTGTATCAACTATAAAGAAGTGATCTATCGTTTTTCTAAATCAAATATCGAACATATTATATCGACCGTAGGTTAAGCTCAATGATTGGTATTATATTGTTTATGTACTTTTGGAAATATGGGAAATTGTCTTTATTGAAAAATACAATTGTAAGTATATATAATTAATATTAAATCGTAAATGAACAAACTGTCAAAATATGTATAGACAAAAAATGGAGTTATTTATTGAGAAATATGTAAAATAAAATACAGTTTATTTCATAGGAAAACGCTTGAACGAATGTATCACTTACCTTAATTAATTAATCAAGTCACAATAAAAATATGTATTTACATATAAATTTGAGCCCTAGTCATAACATTCATAACTAAGAAATTAAATTCTCAAAAACGTAAAAAGGAAATATTTTGGCTATATTTTTTGCTAACATCGTTTTTATTTGTTTGATATCACTTATCCGAAAAAATAAAAACGATATTCCATAGCTTAAATTGTTTTTCCTTTTATGTCGTAAAAATTTAATCTCTTATAGTTATCGTCAGATTAATTTATAGAAGTTCTATCTCTATATTGTCTATTTTTCAAGAGAGATAAAAACCGTGTTATTGATTCAGAAATAATAATACTTAAATAAATGTATTTGATGGCTTTGTTATTATTATTTTTAACAAAAAAAAAATCCCAAAAATTAAATAAAACACTTGTAACAGGATGACTTAGAACTATTTTTGTATAAAAAAAAAAAATAAGATTGGAAAACATTTTTTTATTAAATGGGATTATGAATATGTACCTAACTAATAAGTATATAAAATCTAAATACCTAACTAATACAAATTAAAAATAGAAATAACAGTTGATAAAATAATATTATCATTGACAACAATTTATAACAGTAATATTATTTTTATCTCTGTGGAGATGGAACTTTTTCTTAAATAACCACGAATAAAAAGAAAATAACAAAATTTGTCTAATAGTAATTTACATGCAAACTTTATTTTAATATTAATTATTTATTCTTTGTCTTCACTCCACCTATTGTATAGGCGATGACTGTAAAAAACGCTGGAAGAATATTCGAGACACATATATGAAGCAAAAGAAAAAACTTCCGACAGGATCAGCAGCTCCATATAAAAAAAACAAATGTACAATGAATTTATCATTTTTGGACACTGTTGAGTACCAAAGAATGTATGCTTATATTACATTCTACAGTTGATTCATAATATAGTTTATGTATAACCAAAAAAACTAATTAATAACAATAAATAATATATACATTTATTATCATACAATTATAAATATATTTGAATTATTTTTACTTTAGCACTATAACAAATATGGACATAACAGATACCGATATTTCAAATGCATCTACTATTGACGATATTAGACCTGAAGACGTCGAAGAAAATTTACAAGACAACGAAGAAGAAGAACAGACAGAAAATACCATGTCCGATTTGCCATCAACTTCATATGCAGGGAAACGTATTCGGTCAAAAGTAGATAAGATTTCTGTTATTTTGGCCAAACGTTCAAAGGATACAAAGGATACAATATTAAGTATCCAAGAACAAAATAAATTATTGGCGACAAGTATGAAAACCCTATGTGAAGAGGATGATGTTGATATGTTTTTCAAAAGTATTGCTATGACGGTTAAAAAAATGTCACCACAAGCGATCAAAGAAGCTAAACTTAGGACACTAACTTTAATCTCTGAGATAGATGACAAATATTCAACTCCTCGAACGGCTCAAACACTACCTTATCAAGTACCATCAAATTACAACAATAATATGTACCAATGTCAACTGAGTTCACCAGCTAATTCATATAGTACCTCAACATCATCACAAGGGTTTTTGCCGTTCAATTATGATGACACGTCTAATCTTTAAGTATTTAACTTTTGTAATTTTTTTTTTAACTTTAATAGTTGGTGCTTATTATAAGTTTCAATTTTGTGCATACCAAGGTTCCTAGGTATTTATAATGTTAAGTTTTTCGTTATATTTTAAAATTCACTATTTTTTTTTATTAACTAATTTTTTGTTGATTTTATTTAAAAATGATAAATTAACCACAAGACTGGTTTAAATAAAAATATATGTTGTTATTTTCAAGAAGTTATATATTAGTACTACCTATTTATAGCTTAATATTTTGTCTCTTTAAAGATAGTAAATTCGTGATCGTAATAATATTATTTGAAATAATCAAATATAAATACGTTTAAATATAAAAATGAGAACTAACATCAAACAAAATAGTACATTTAGATTATTTATAATTAGAACCGTCAATAATAAAACACATTTTTCGTGGGTAAACACAAAAATATTTATTTTAAGTTTGCAATACAAATTACGTATAATAATAATGATAATATGATATAAATAATATTACTATGAAACTATGGAACTACAGCAGTACTGGACTACTAATTTTTATGTTTGCCACGATACAGCTCCTTCATTGACAAAATAGTCTTTAAAAATGTCTCTCACTGCGATGCCTTCTGTACTTAAAAATCCACTTTCACTGGCCAAAGACGTCATGTTAGCACTAGGAGGTTCTTCTGAATCGGGTTGATAAAATATCTTTCCATTTTTTTCTAAATATGCGTCTCGTAACATATTATGTAAACAATATGCTACGATTATCAAGTCATCGCACGTTGTTGTATTTATATTAATGGGTTGAAAAAATACTCTGAATACTTTACTTAATAATCCGAAAGCATTCTCTGTAACTCGTCGAGCACGGCTRAGTCGATAATTAAATATTGTTTTTTTACTATCTCCTTTGGCTGACTTTTGTGAAAATGGTYTTAAAATATGTTTGTGCAGTCTGAAAGCTTGATCACCAAGTATGACATGTGGAACTTTTATGTCAGTGCCAGGAAGTGCACAATCCTCAGGGAATCCAAATGTACAATTCAATATTTGTTGCCCCATACTTGATTTCAAAAAAATGCCACTATCTCCTTCTCTCCCAAACGATCCGACATCAATAGCTATAAATTTATAGTTTGCGTCCACCATAGCCAACAACACGATAGAAAAATATTCTTTATAATTAAAGAACAAAGAACCTGAATTATTTGGACATTGGATTCTAACATGTTTTCCGTCAATTGCCAGTACACAATTAGGAAAGTTCCACTTCTGATAAAATTCATCTGCTTTAGTCCTTAAGTCAACTTTTCTGGGGTCAGGCAAAAATAGTGGCATTAATTTTTGTTTCATAACTGCTAAAGTGTCTCTCACTATAATGCTAATATAGCTGTGGGAAATATGAAAAGCAAATGCAAAAGATCGGAAGGATTCTCCTGTTGCTAGGTACCTTCAAAAAAAAAATATATATACTTCAATTAATAACTGGTAGTATACTTATAAAAATAACCAAGACAATTTACATCTAATAAAATTAATTAAAATGTTTTTAATATAATTTTTTTATAAAAATAATTAAATGCGATATTTTTAGAAAAAATAATTCAACCTACTGTATTACTAATAGGAAAATAAATTGCTTTAATCAGAATAATACTTATCATATAACTAAGGCTGTGAATTTAATGCACTAATAAACTTTAAAAAATGCATTAAAAATCAAAAATAAATGCACTTAAAATGCAATATAAAATACCAAAAATTATGATATAAAATGCACTTAAATGGTTTATAATTTAATTTTTTTTATTTATATTGATATTACAGGAAATTACTTAAAAAATTTAAGTACAGTTACACACCATCCCTTAGTTTCTATAGGATTGTAAACAATGTAATTTTTTTATCATTATTATTATTTAAATATTTTTTTTACCAACTTTAAGATTTATAAAATATAAAACAACAGATTTACTAATTAATAAATTATTTTATTTCTATTTAAAAAAAATATCAAATCTTACCTCAAAGTAAGTGCTAGTTTTTCCTCTGGAGATATTGGCTCAGGTACACGTAATGTCGGTTTCTTCGTTATTTCTTCTTGGACCAAAGATAAAATAAAATTGAATTGATCACGATTTAGACGAAGAAACTCCCGAAATTTTTCATCATCGTCAATAAGATGTCCACTAATCAAACTTTTAAAGAACCCTTCAGATTTCCTCGTGGAAAACATACTTTTAAAAGGTTTTCTTTTTTTTGGAATTAAGTTCATAAGTAACTCATTTTCAATTTCTTCATTACGAAGCAACAATTCGCATATAGTATTATTATTATTAATAATACTGTTCAAAATAAAATGTTGATTCATTTTGAAAAGTTGAAAAATCAGATCATAGGTATGTGGAAACTACGTGTGGAACAGACAACGGTCGCAGTAATACTAAAAGAATGGGATAAAATAATAAAATGTGCAGCGTCTGACGCTACAGGGAAAACAGGGTAAACGCAGCGTTCAGACGCCGCGTCTAGACGCTGCAGGGAAACCGTACCTTGACTCTTCACTTGAATGGGATTCAATTTCTGAACTATTTTGTTTTGCACTACAGTCAATTTCATTAATACATAAATTTTGAATTATTTTTTTTTCTCGATCAGTTGTCATTTCTGGGAGCCAACGTAATTTAAATGTAGGGTGAAAACAAGTAGCTAAAATAGCATGATTAGCTTCAGGTGCTAAATTTAAAAAAAAATCAAATCTGTTAGATAAGGATAATATTAATGGAGATATCATAGAAGACAAATGCCTTAATTGTTTTTCTTTTAACGATTCAAGCCGATGTTTAAGTGAAAATAATGTCGGTATTAATACACCGTAATAACAATTAATTTCGCCTTGCAAATAATCTAAAGCACATGCAATTGGCTTCAATAAAATTACAAAATCATCTAAATACTCTATATCTAAATCTTTAAAAACATAATTAGTATTTATAGTATTTAAATGTTCAAAAACAGTATTTAATTTTTCTTTATAAGTAAGGAGTTGACTAATCGAATCAAATAATGAATTCCACCTTGTTGGACAAGGATAAATTAAAGAATAACCTAATATACTTTTTATGACTTCAGCAGATTTTGGACGTCTTGACATGTTCCACAAAAAATTGCACTTTTCCATGGCTCCTAAATGTAATCTATTAACTGGTAAACTTTTAATAGCTTTCATAAAATCAGAAGTAGCTATTAAGCTTAAAGTATGGCTAGCACATCTCAAATGGCGAGGTAGCAACATAATCTGATTATCTTCATTCGCATTATTATCGGGGACAATTGGTCTAAATTTCAGATACTGTACATCATTATTTTCACCTATAAGTAGGTATAATATATATTATATATACCTACTATATATTGAGTAAGTTATGTAACAAATATTAATTCTTTAGGTACCTATTCATTTAATATTTTATATTTACCGTAATTATCAGAATCATTCTCTACTCGAAAATCACAACCAAATTCTTTAAAGGCTTTCACAAAATTGCTCCCATTATCGATGATTGTTGATACAACTTGTTCACGCCGTATAGAAAATTCACCCAAAATGTTATAAAGCATTTCAGCCACACGATCGTATGAATGCTTTCCGGTAAAACGGTTGCACGCTAGTACACAGCTGTGTCGTTCTAATGTAATTGAATCAATCTATAAAAACAATCAAATTAAGATATTATATACAATTACGAGTATTACATTAATACATAATATACGTTATATATTATGTTTATAATTTGAATACCCAGTGCGCTGTAACGCCCATAAAACTGCGATGTTTGGTAGACCAAATGTCAGCAGTTGTTGTGACCAATAACTGTTTCATTTCAAACAAATTTTTAATCGCGTCGTTTATTTTTATATAATCATCATCTATACGGCGACTAAGAGTTCTTCGAGAGTATATTGTAAGATCACAATCTAAATCTATGAAATAAAAAAATTAATAATATCATAATTCACTATTATTTTTGGGTACATCGTATACTGCTAAAAAAATTATACTTTTAATTTTATGGAGTTACCTTTAAATATTTTTATGAAATTTTCATCTTCCACTGTAGACAATGGTTTCATACCTACCAAGAATAATATAACGCATAATGTTTTCGTCTAATTTTTTTTGTTTATGATCAATAATACTTTTATATTCAGTTAGTTTCCTTTGTTTTGTTGGAATTTTGAAAAAAAAAACCACGTATGCTTTGCTTTATTTGTAGGTGTTTAGGATCGTACATTCGTACTATGATTGTAATTCCAAAAACAACAAAAAATTGTAATTACAAAAAATAAAATATGGTATGCCGTTACCGTTACAGACTTACGGTGTTGTACAGAGAATAATAACAGTATTACATAAAATAACTATTCATCAGTAGTAGTCACTAGTCTTTCGCATCTATGGTCGAAAAAAATAATAAATAATAATACGTGTTATAAACTTATAAACGTTTAACGTTCGTGCCTTCGTGGTTATAATAGTCGTCAGTCGTGTATCCACGGTGGATGACGGCGGGTTGCTGGTGACGGCGACAGACAGACGGTCGTTGTTGTTATCGGTATAAATAGGTCAGCGAGGGTGAGGTCGCGTCGGATTCACCAATAAACAAGTTGGACTTTGGAATTACCCATCTAAGTATACAAGACGTATACTATTGGGTATTTCGTAAGGTGGAACACGATTGCGTACGCTGCTTATCGGCGGTACCTTTTTCAACCTTTTTCATAACACGATTGCGTACGTTATTTTTGTGCAACGTTGTCATGCTAGCCGGAAGTCTAATATAGACGAAACTGGAAATATCAAGTGATTATCGTGAAATAAAAGTTCACACTACTTATAACCGTTGTACTGCTGTAGATTTTATTAGTTGACTGACGAACGTTCTGAGAGTAGTAATAGTAGTATAAAAGTATAGTATAAAGTGTAGTATAATATTGTGTTATATAAAATGGAAAATGAAACAATAAAAATAATTACGTCGGAACGCGGAAAAGACTTGGCATTAGTTGGTACAGACAAATATCGTTTTATAAGACAACGAAAAGACGGGCAAGTTAAATGGTTGTGCACAAACAGGACATGTTATGCCAGTATATTGTCAGACAGTGGCCGTTCAAAAGTATTGTCAATGTTGGGTGAGCACAGACATATTTTAAATACAAAGGAGAAAATCGAACACCAAATTTTACGAGAAAATTGTAAACGTAAAGCAGATGACTCAATTTCAATTAGACCATCAAAAATTATTAGATCTGAGCTGATGGCAACAGATTTTGAAGTGCCACATTCAGATATAAAATCGATAAGAAAAGCCATGTACGATAAAAGACGCAAAAATTATCCTCCTTTCCCAGATTCGTTGACCTGTGCTATACTTTAGTTGAGAAAAATGGAAGAAAATGGTGGTATTAAATTCAAACAAGAAAAATTTGTTCACGCGCCAGACGATTTGCAATTTATTTGTATTACAACAAAGACAAACATTAATGTACTGTTACAGTGTGAAGATGTATTTGTCAATGGTACTTTTGAATGGGCAATTTCATAGCGCTCATCCACCAACACATGTGGTTATATCAATACTAACAGAAATCCAAGTCGAAACGATGACGAAAATATGTTCAATTTCAAAAGGAATTAACAAAAATATTGTTCTTTCTGATTTAAGACGGATTAAAGCTTCAATTAAAATGTATGATGAGTATAAAATAGACAAAAATATTATGGTATATTTATCTAAAATTGGCTCTATTTACCAAGGAAAACATTTATTTTAATTTTTTTTTTTTTTTGATAGCGTTTATGTGATTTGGTAATACTTATAAATTATTTTTACGATGGTTTTTTAGTTTATAAATTATTTTTATGACGATTTTTAGATGATTTTATATGTATTAATTAGTGATCAGTAACTGTATTGAATTATTATTTTTGTATTAATTATTATTTATTATGTTACAATTTCACAATTTCAGTATAGTTTTTTCTAGTATTTTTTAACTATATTAGGTACTGTATAGAGTGTAGTGATCGATGTTATTGACAATTTTTTAATATGTACAACTTATTTTATTTTATATCTTATTATTAAAACTTAAAATGACGATTCTCATAAACAGTTTTTATCGTTGCTTATTTTAAATAATGCTTAGATTTTTTCTTATATATTTTTGAACTTACTTTTATATTGCAGATCATTGAAATATATATATATTGTGAATAATACATGGTGAACTTTTTGTATATTTATAAATTTGGCAACGTTGCATACGCAATCGTATCGTTTTACGGGTTTCCATTGTTATACAGCAAACATACGCAATCGGGTTCTACCCATTTCGTATATCTATAATTTATATTATTAGAAATTGAGGAACCTAATCAGTAATAGAGATGGTTAACAGTGACAAAATTTGTTCATCGTGACAATGGTGATAGCTATTTTAAAGTCACCGTGACTTTTAATGGTGATTGGCCACCATTTGTTTTGCATAATATATATTTAAGTTACTCAGTAACTAATAACAATCATACCTAGACGCTAGTAGGTATGAGTATACTAAAATTTAGCGATGATCGTAAAATCACGTCGCTGTTTAGTTTGTCACCGCAAGTTGAGATAACAGCCTATCGTGTGACTTCGTATTTTTTATGTATATACCAAAATGCAATACCAATGATATGAATAATCAAAAAAAAAAAGCCCCACATCCCACAGGCTACATTGACATTACATTGTTGGTACTTTTCTATCGAAATAAAAATAAAATATCATTATTAGGTATTAGTGCTGTGTTATAAATAAACAATTGAATTCGGAAAATCCTTATAATTTGCATAAATTTAAAATTAATATTCCATTACCCATTTTATAGGCATTAACCACACATTTATACTAATTTAAAACCCTTTAGAGGGTATTAAGATTTAGTATTTAGTAATTTCCCATCATATTACCAAAATTCTGTAGCCCTGTGGTTAATGGGAAATAATATCCCACAGCTATATTTAGTTTAATTGTGTGTTTTCCAACCTATATTGAACATTATTATCTTTAACTATTATTAGAATGAGTCTAGATATAGATTCTAAAAAAAAAACGGGAAATTATTATCCCAATGACCACTCGCGGAACGAAAATATTTTATAGTTTTTATTTTTTTTTTTTTTTGTTATTGCTTGAAAATATTTAAATCGAATGATATCTGATTGGTGATTGGTTGATAATATTTAAGACGTCTTTGACTTTAATTTCGTGTAATCAAAACTTGTATAGTATTATTTGTCGTTGAGTTATCATTTTAATTACATACAGTTTTGAATTCGCCGATTTTTTCGGTCGTTGATCAAGATATGTCTTTTAAATATTAAACTTCACATAATCTACTTAAAGTAAGTATATTTTAAATCTCTATTACATGTAGAAGTATAATATATACAGTTTTGGTTTGTTATACAATGTGCTAACTTGATATTGATGATAATATGAATATTTTTATCATAGATGCTGAACGAGGAAGAGATTTTATTAGAGTTAGAAATCACTGATGAAATGGCTATCGATTCCGATATAGGAGGCGACTCTGATGCAGAAGACACAGTGCCTGCATCATGCCCATCAAGTACATCAAGTATGAATTAATTTGTAATTTTTAATGAATTAGTGATACTATGACATTTTTTAAATTTTAAATTTATATAATTTTATTTTTTTTAGATTTATCCTTAGAAGGCATAGAATATCTTCAACCAAATTTAGATACAGAAACAATATCAATTTATTCAAATACAGTAATAGGTAAAATACAATACACATTTTTATAATAGGAAAAAATAAGATTATTATATTGGTTAGGTACTCATAAAATAATACAAATAATAATTAATACTATATAATTTAATCTTATCATAAACTATATATTGTACTTTTACAAATAATATTTTATGATATTGTGTTTTAATATATAAATATCACTTTTTTAATAAATTGCATTATGTATATTATATATTCATAGTTTTTATATAATTTTAAAATTCATACAGTAAACTCTACTCATACCTAGGTCAAACAAGATCATTAAAATCTCAAAAAAGATCACTACAATTTGAAAATACAAGACTTGATTCTAAAAGTGCTTCTACATCTCCAGGTAAACTAAATTTCTTATATATTTTTTTAAATGTATTATATAATTCTAATATAAACCATGTTATACTTATAATTATTATTTTTTAGTTTCAGATTTATTTCAATCACCACTCATACATTCACCAATAAATAGTACAACTGATTATACAGATTGGGATGATTTTGATGTTATTGACAATATAGTTACTTACGAAACGTTTTTACCAGTAAGGTTGTCATCGCAGGTCAACGATTATGAATCTACTGACAACGAAATTGAAGATGAAGAGCTTAACTTTAATTTTTTTTAAAACTGGTAAAGAACCTGAAAAGTTTAATAGTTCTTCAAGAAACACAAGGTTTCTAACACCAGGTCCTACTGATCCATTTTTATTCAAAAAATCAGTTCTTGATATTTGGGAATCTATATTTTCTCCCGTAATAGACATAATAGTTGAAGAATCTAATTTGTTTGCCTCTCAAAAACATGAAGTTTTAGACACTACTCCTGAAGAAATTCGTGAATTTATTGGAATACTTATATTTTTGGCCTTCTTAATGTACCTAATATTCGATTGTATTGCTCTACAAATCATAATTTTTTCTGTCCTAGAATAGCAAATATCATGCCATTAAAAAGATTTTTAAAATTATTACGTTATATACATTTAAATGATAATCAAAAAATGCTTCCTCGTTCATCTGAAAGTGTTGACAAATTATTTAAAATTAGATCATTAATTGATCACCTTAATAATATTTATAAAATTTTATACAATCCTTCTCAAAATTTGTCAGTAGATGAGAGTATGGTTGCATTTACGGGTAGATCGACAATGAAACAATACATGCCCTTGAAACCAATCAAAAGGAGATTCAAAGTGTGGGCTATGACCGATTCTGCTTCAGGTTACTTACTTAGTTTTGATGTATATACTATTATACTGGTAAAAACATTATATTATATTCCCCTTATGAAAATGATTTTAGATATTGAATTATTTTGTTGTGGTACGTTTCGTGTTAATAAAAAATTTTATCCTAAGCACTTGATGAAAAAAGATTCACTTTACAAACCAGGAGAAATAGAATTTGCTCAAAGTGAAGATATAAGTGTTTGTCGATGGAAAGATAGGGGTAAAAACCGGTTACAGTAATAAGCAACATGCATGATGCTTCATCTACTGAAATAGTAAAAAGAAAAAATAGTAACGGTGAGAAGATACCTATAGAATGTCCCAAAAGCATTTCAGATTACAATAAATGTATGGGTGGAGTAGATTGATTTGATCAATACATGGCTTCTTATAGTGTTGCCCAAAAATCTAGGCGGTGGTGGCTCAAATTATTTTATTATATGTTGGACACATCAATTGTAAATACATTTTTGCTATACAAGACAAGTTGTGCTAATTACAGGAAAAAACCTATGACTGCTCTAGAATTTAGATCAACTTATTGCAAATTTTTCTTCCCGTTATAGACCTACAATTTATCCTGGTGTTAAAAATCCTAAACGTGGTCTTTCAAGTCCGTCCAACTATATAATTCCTGGACAACATAGACGTTGTAAATTATGTAGTAAAAATAAAGAACAAAGGTCAAACATTCTATGTGAAACGTGTAAAATATGTTTGTGTAAGAAATGTTTTGCACCATACCATAAACTACCAAATAACATATAGTTACCAATTATGTTTTTAATATTATATGAAAAAAGGGTCCTAGAATGTAGTTTTTTATTATTTATTGAATGATTTGGAACAAAAGCTGTATTCATTTATTACTTAAATGTTATATTTTATTGTGTATTATATTTAAAAACTTAGTTTCTTTTTTATCCATTTTTTATATTATCACCTAATAGGTATTTACTATTTATTATTATATACCAATACTAATTAGAAACAAAAGGCTGTATTCATCTATTACTTATATCATGTGTTACATTGGCGCAAATCACAGGGGTGCAAAGGGTGCTTAGCACCCTGAATTTTAATGCTAGCACCCCGAATCCTGTGTTTATAACTTATAATAAAAAAAAAAAATTATTAAATTAATCGTGTTAATAAAAATATGTTGAGTTTATGCTTGGATAAATTAAACTGCTATGAGTTATGCCGTATACAATATACTTGTTGTTGAGATTATAATAAAAATAATTATACTAACAATTTTATTATATTATTTTATATTAACAACATTTAAAATAAAATAACATGCTCACCTACACAAACCGTGACAAAACTATTTTAATCCTATTCTGTAGAATTACCTAAACCGCGACGACGGCACACCCATTTCCTCCAATTATAGCCGCGGTATGGGTAATTCTACAGAATAGGATTAAAATATTTTTGTAGCTTGCTTGCATATCGTACCAGCCGTCACTAATATTATCAATTATTAACAACAATAAAATTATGCTAGTTTTTAGAATTTAGTGTATTTTACTATTTAGTATATTTAGTATTATGATTTAGTGTCCGATCGTACCATAACCCAACCACGAGTCTACGTGATTCATTCACCTCGTAATCGTTCTTCGTTCACGTTTAGTGTTTTAATTTTTTTGTTTACAATATTTACCTATAATAGTATAATACCTATTGCACAAAATATTTATAAAAATAATAAATTAAAATAAAATATAATGAATACATTATTTTCATATTTCAATAAAACAACGTCGAATACAGACAAGCAGCTTGAGGTAAGTTCCTTTAACCACTTTTAAGCTAAGCCTTTACGCAAGGCGGTGCAAGTTAATGTTTACTTTTAACTCGTTAAGTTAAATTAATATAAAAAAAAGTATTTTAAAGTAAGTTAAAAGTTATTTCATATATTTTTTGTAACTTAATTAAGTTAAAAATTAATGGATAAAAATAATACATATAGATCGCAACTGACAAGCCATAATACTGGCGTGCAGATTTGTTCAGATGATTTGGGAACAAAGGACACAGGCCCAAGACAACCAGTATTGCCTGTAAGAACCAAAAAAGTTGTATTAAAAATATGTATAATTAACAAGACTATATAATTATATCCAAATAAAACTGAAATAAAAATTTATGAACCCATTTTAAAATTAAATATAGGTTTATCCATTAACCAAATTTGGCGTTCAAAATAGAGCATTTTCGTTAAGTTTCTATACAAAATTCAGTTGGATTGAGTACAGTGAAAAAAATGATGCAGTATTCTGTTTTAGTTGCCGTAATTTCTCAACTAATACTCATGATGATAAATTTGATAATATTAATGGTATTAGAAACTGGAGAAAAGTAAATTTCAAATTTTAAATATATATTATTCTGAATTGTGTCAGCATTCCATCAGTAACAACTTACAACGTGTATTTACAAATTTTATTTAGTTGAGTGTGTCGTATACGCCGATTGCTCGAACGTATACCAAAATAAAGTAAAACCAAAAATACGTAAAAACACTTTATTCGAACGTGACGTCCGGTGGTGATCGAGTCACAC
>VUJU01005431.1:0-13838 GCA_009835225.1 Aphis craccivora
TAGTAAAACAGTCGTAAAAATTATACCTGGACGCTTATTTCGATTAGGGTCGTAAAATGAGGTGCGTGTCCGTGCAATAATAAACCCATGTAAATACTATTATATTAACGGTTATATGACATTATCCATCACGTTTTTATAATCCAATCTACGGGCAGTCAAAATTAAAATAAGAACCATAAAATTACATTTTATATGGGTACAGTATTATGTAGTACCTATAGTACTTACTGCCATCTATATAATACAGTTATTACAAAATACCTTCATTTCTAATCAGAGTTGATTGAAAATTTTTAAATAAACATGTTTTATTAAATATATTACGAAGAACTGTTGTAGTACACGGCGATGTGTAGTATTATATGAGAATAAGCCAACAAAGTTCAAAACTAACTCTACAACGAAGAATTAATATAATTCTGGATTCTTTGTCAATTCTACTCTACTTCAATTTGTTTTAATTAATTACATCGATACACATGTTAAACTCAGCCTAAAGAGTCATTAAGTTATTGCTAATGATTACGACTAACCAACCCTTTATGTTTTCCGTTCCATCAGTTCAAAGAATATCATCAATAATATTATATTAATTTATGTTCAAAATGTGTATTTTTATTTCCTACGATTAAGAAATACAATGTGCTTAGCTTATGTATGTATGCACGATAGTCTGAAAATATAAGTAGAATGTAGAAAGAAGCCGATAAGTATAAAAAAAAACATATCAGGGATTATGGGCAAAGAGCCACAAATCACAATCAATATAAATTACAAATTAAAAGTTATAAAATATAAATTATGTATAAGAAAATACTTTTATATTTACACAAAATGGAAAATTTTTAACCCGCCCCCGGTTGGTATATACATATCGGTAAACTGAAAATTTAAATGTATTATGTTTACTTTCGATTTATAAAGATACGTAATTTGTATGCTGAACATAAAGATTTTAATGTAATTTAATAAAATTGTTTTAATTTTGTTTTTTGCTTTGCGATATAGAGCAATAAAATATAAGAATGTTGTACCTAATTGTCAATTGAATTCATAAAATTTAATTTTTTCAAACTTTAACGCATATAAAAACAATTATTTTTATAGTTATTAAATGTATTGACAAAAATATGATTATATATAGGTTTAAATTGATTTTGAAATCGTACAACTATGTCACAACTTTGAACTTAAAACGCTTCATGAATGACTATACCTAACACTAAAAGGCAATAAAAAGAGACATGTCGCAGATTCTACAATAAATTAACTGTAAATCCTATTCATATAAACTAACACATAGCCACCAAGTCCGAGTAAACCTTAAATACTGACCTCTTAGTTCTAAAAGAATTATATCGAATCCTGTATAGTTAATATTCGGATCGAAATTCAACCTTCAAGCTAAGGCCGTACTTATAACTAATTAAACGCAATATAGATAGGTATGCATAATATAAATATTGATTGAGATAAAAACATTCGTACTTATATGCTAAGATACTAAGATGTAAACATAACATAGGCAATAGTCATATCACATTACTTTTGTTACCTAAGATTTTGAATTTTCGATAACATCATATAATTACATTAAGTTAATTAATGATAAAAAAACAAATTTTTTAAATAATAAATTATCATATTATGTATTACTGTATTAGCTGGTATTCTATACGTCAGAGATTCCAACAAGGGTACCGTGAACTTAAATTTAGAGTGTCGTGAATTTATTTGAAATATATTTTTAGGTACCCATTATACTCTATAGTATAAACTCTATATCAGAGGTTGTCAAGTAAATTTTATTGGAGTCCTAAAAATTAAAATAATAAATCAATGAAGTCTCCAGAAATAAATCTTTTTCAAACATTTATATTTAACAAATAGCAGTATAAAAATAAAAATAATTACCTAATAATTATAATTTTGTTTAATAATAACAATAATTTAATGCAAAAAATTGCATTTCTTTTCCTTAACCAATTTTCTTGAAATCGGGAACTTATGGAGAACAGCTTAGTATGCGCAATGTGTCTTCAAAGTGAGAGTTTACTATTTTTAAATTAATAAAATTATAATAGGTAGTAGGTATAGTAAAACTAGAATCTGAGTTTAAAAAATGAAATGAAATATACATTTTCTATTAACAATAATATTATAACATATTATACTATAATATACTATTAGAGTAAATAATATATTATATAATCAACTAATTGTATATTGGTATTGACGCGCGGGGTCCAGAGTTTTGCTTTTCGCGGTCCGCCAGTTCCTGACCACTGTAGTCTGTATATAGAGTATAAGTATAGGTTACATCCGGATTTTAAGAAAATAACTAAGTGTGCCACGAATAAAAAAATGTTGGGTACCTCTACTATAGGTACCTACCTACTAACGTAATACTCTAATGATGTATAACACAAACGCTTTACTAAGGTAATAACCAGAGGGTTAGAGATTTATGGGGATTTAGTAAAGGCATAATAAAAATATCTATTGACTAAAATGTTTCATTATTTTATATAAATTAAATAGAACACTCACCTTTAAGTAACGCTGTTATTTATGAAAAATGTCCATTGGTCATTTATAATATTGATATTATACATAGGTAGGTAGTACAATGTGTCTATAATTTTAGATTCTGTAGTTTATAGAAACAAAAATTACACGACCGATTTGTACGAAAATTGCATAGATTGTTCTTGGACATAGGTTTAAAAAGTAGTAGTTTAAAACACGTCCGATAAATGGCACTGAACAAAATTTTTTTATTTATATTAATTACTCGCCATATAAATTATGTAATATTTAATGGCTACTGACAATTAACTAACAAATACAATAAAATTATTTATTTTCAAGGGTTGAGGTAGATAAACGTAAATTTAAGCAAATTTAACAGTTGAAGTTGTTATACCTACTTAAACGTCTTAAACCGAAATGTTCAAAGCGGCAAGCATTATACCCAATCAGATTCGGTCACTGTAGAATGTAGATGGGTTGCAAACCTCTGATAGTTTTCCCCACGATGCTGAGGTACACTGACACTGATGGGCAGGGCATAATCGTTTTCGACTAAAATCGTAGTCTTCCCTTTTCGGCCAAACAAAATATTAAAAATATAAAATAAAAGATAATACCTAACAATAATAATATTATGTATGATAATACATTACGTACAATTGGTACACGTAACACGTTCCTAAATTAAATATGGTTACTCCACAGAATTCTATAGGTATAGAATATAGTATAAAAATCTGTGGGTTACCCTTACTATTACAATCAAATATTATCAAACACAAAGATCACCGATCAAATAATAATTAATGACAAAAATTATATATAATATACAAGAACGGGACACATACCTACTATTATTATGTAGGTAATTTAATACTCTTCTATGTATATCGATGTAAATATAAGTATAACGTACAATAGATATTATTTTTTTTAATTTGGCAATTGGCCGAAAAAAATAATAAGAATACGATTTTAATTGAAGAGTGAATCGGTATAACTAGTGAACAAGACGTACCTATTATACAAAAACACAAAATATACATTAAATTCCGTATTTTATAATTAATTATTTTTCCGTGTTTAAGTCAATACCTATAGGTTATAACCTATATAATATTATAGGCTCTCTACCAGTCTACCTACAGGTTACAGCTATAGTAACTAATAATTTGTTCTAATTATTCTTTATAGGTAAGTATCTACACTTCCATTTTATCATTTTGACATTCACAATACCATTTTATATCCAACGCTCAATTTATATTTAAAATTCTAATTCTAGAAATTAAAAAATAAAAAATTATGTACTTATTCAAAATAGCAAGATTTTTTAATCGATACCAATATTTATTAAGTATTTAAAACACATCTATGGGTAGTTTAAAATTTAATACTCATCAAATAAAATCATAACACCATAATGGTGATATCTGATCTTTATATCAAGTAGTAGGTTATAGTGGTGAAGCGGTGCCACTTTACATTGCGTCAATATCCGCCAATTTAAATATTTTAAATAAATAGGTAGGTACTTAATATAATACACTTTCTTTTGTAGATAGGTAGACAATTTGTTTTTTTCTACTGTTCGTTCTATCAGAGCTCAGAAGGCACGAGGGAACCAATACATAAACACCACATGAACTTAGAAATCTGAAATTGCAATTAAGTTAATCACTTCTGTGACAAAACGTGATTTTATTAGGTATATAAAAATAAAAATCAACCGTACACAGAAACATTTTTTTTTTATTATTATTCTGCATATTAATATATATTATATACATATTGTTTAATGGTTGAAATGTATGTCGAAAGAGGGGCAATAATGAAAGAGATGAATATTTTCTGTAGTCGTAAATCTTTTTTTAATTACAAACCAACTCTTCCTTAAATAATTTCAGTCGTCGTCCAACTAAAATTACGCTTTCCGTTAGCTGTGTGTTTTCATTTGCAACATTTTCCCTCCTTAACGAGTCAATTTCATAATAGCCAACGCGTGCCATAAGCCTCTTAATTAGTTTCTTTTTTGAATCCATTATTCATTTTTTTTTTCTATAAAACAAAAATATATAATGTATAAAAAAACTTTTTTTTTTATAAATAAACAATTCAGCACTCGACCTATTTACTGCGACGAAAAATCAAACACAATTATTCAAAATATTATTGAAAAAAAAAAACAAAATATAATTTATTTTAGATGAATGTATTGGTTTTGAAATGATGTATTTAACGTATCAATACAGTATTATTGTAGAAATAACTCATTTTTCTAATAGCTAATTCAAAATGGATCTTATTATTCTTACAAGTAGGTAGGTACTTAGTAGTTAGAGAATGTATGGAGGAGGATTTAAAATAGTTTCCCAAAAAATAAGCAGTTACTCTCAGAAATATAATACAAGGTTTTTGTTGTAGTTGTAATAACTAATAATTAATAAAACTAAAATACCTATATATTATGAAGAATTTTTTTTTCTATAGGTACTTAAAAAATATATCTTTGGTACATTTCAAGTGTTTGAAATTCAAACTTTTATAACAATAGATATTTTAAAGTAGGTACAATGATTTATTGGATTTCATTATTTTGTTGTCAAAAAAAAATGTTAGTCGTACAAACTTGGAACATATCTACCACTATTACTAAAATGCAATACACATAAACAAATAAATATTACCCTCAAAGTATTGTTAAAAAATATGAAAGCCAGCAAACAATTTGAAAGTATTATTTTTATTTTGAACCAAAATCGCTAGTTCTTTTTTTCCCTTTTTTTCTTACTTGTATAAAATATCAGTCATCATCCTATATTAAATCAAAGTTAAAATAATCGTTCACCATTAAAATAATTTAATTTGTTGAACCTTTATTGTTATAATAAAATTAGTTGCTTTAAGTAATAAGATGACAATCTTAAACAAAAATATTTTGAACTAATATAATAAAAAAATTATGTCTTAAATAAAATAAATGCATACTTATTACAACTCATTTATATTGCTTTTAAATTATGATTATATAAATTCTTTTAGTTGTATGGGTACTTTTATATAATATTATTAGTTATAATTTAAGGTAAAGACTAAAGAGTAGAACATTAAATAACATCTAACACTCAATATGATGTACAAAATTGTTTGATTTATTATTTAACATAATATTCAACACATAGTTATTTTGTAAGATATTTATAACCTTATATCATTTTATTAAAATAATTTAATAATTATTACACTTATTAGAACCTTAATATTTATAAATATGATCAATACGTTTAAATTATGATTTTTTTTACATTATTTTTATATTTAATAGATTTGTAAATGCAAAATGTAAAATAATACATTAATAAAATAAATGACAAAGTTAATTCAACAAGACGTATATAATATTATATCATTTTCAAAAAATTATCAATGTAACTATAATCATAACATTACTCTCAATACTGTACTATTAATATAATCATCTTATTTTGACATTTACCTTGTTTGTCTTACTTTGATAAGATGTAACTTGAAGTTCATTAAATATTGTTGGTAGTTACAATTAAAAATTAATACTTATGGAACAAAATTTCAAAATAATAACAAAGAACTAAAAATATAGAAAACCGTGTGGCAACTTACACTTATTATCAAATGTGTAATAAGAAATTATTTGTACAGTTTATCTGAAGTACAACCATAAATCTGATCATTGGTCAAATGTTTAGTATTTGAGATAAATACATCAACTTCATGATTGTATACCTCTTGGAATGTTTGTCCATCGAGTACAGTGAATAATGATATACATTTATTTAATACCATTTGAGCTTTGCATCGAATTTGGTATGCTTTACTAACATGTTCAATAGATTCTTGACTGCTTAAGCACCAATTATGCACATCACCTACATACTTTGTTACTTTTGTAATTTTATCAACAATACATCTATGTTTTTTTAACATAAGAGCATTAAATTGTAATTCACTGATCTGTTCCAATGATTTTAAAGCCATTTCATAATTTAACTTGCTATAGTTAATTGATAAAGCAGAGCATAATTTATTTACATAATCAAGCAAATTTACTTCTGTTAGTAGCAAATTAATTTGATCTACTTTGTTTGGTTCCATTTTTTTCCACTCGACTTCTATATTTGGAAGAGAACCCATGGTATTTTTAATTAAATTAATTGGTGGAATTCTCTCATATCTGTTGTTGTTTACTTGGGAAATTTCTTGGGGTGCACTGTCCAACGAACATGGATTTGATATTGCATTACCTTTCAAACTGTTTCTTGCTTTTGTTCTTGAACCTGAAATCAAAAATTACATAATATAGTAGATATTTATGATATAAAAAGAAAAAGTGCATATAACACTTGTATGACAATTAAAAAAGCAGGCAATATCTAACAAGGTATTTATAATTAAACTGTATTTGATAATTAATCATTAGTAAAAAATAATGATGTAATAGTTTTATTAATAGTGAATCAGTATTGTAATAAATCAAAATATTTAAGAATAATTAATTAATATAAGTGTTTATATGGCCTTATAAATAATTATTATGAAACCCTTATTTTTCTAACATTTAACTTAATATACCTATAATTATATTATAATATAGTTTATACTAAAAGTCGAGGAATATGTATGCAACACATTTTACTTGTATTCAAACGGCACTTCTTAACTCTTAAAATTATAAATCATACTATAATAAATTATATAAAATTATTTTGTTATAAAAAAAAAATAATAAACTATATACATTATGATGTGCCAATAATAATTACTAATGATGAAATATTTTGAGGAAAAGAAAATGTCATCTTCCTATAGAAACACTGTCTAAGGAATCATAGGAAAATTAATTTCTGCATAGATTATTCAATTTAATTATATGCTTCAATTAACTAAATAATTAAATTAAGAGGACGCCATTCCTATATGTGTTGACTCTGTCTTAAATGTAGGTAACATAGTTGAATATTGCTTTGCACGGGATACTATTCCCTCAATATTAATATGAAAATTACCAAAATTATAAATCGCATTAGGAAGAATTTTATCTGAGTCGTTGCTTTTTAATTTTTTCAATAGTAGTAACCAATAATTTTTAATAATTAAAAGAAAAAACCCATAAGTTCTTAAATTGATAACTTTAATAGTATTCACATTATTAAAAAATAAAAAACGCTATGACACAGATATAGTTCTTTCAAATTCAATTTATGATTTTGGTAATTCTCGAGGTAATTCTGATATAAATATAGAGGAAGTAAAGTCATCCCGCACAAAATAGTTTTTAACTATATTATGTGAGTATAAGACAAACAACATATGCAAGTGTGGCGTCCTCTTAATAAACAAATTATAATACCTAGAAACAGTACAAACAGAAAAAAAATTATTAATATTTTACCTTTAATTTTGATATTTTGTTTTAAAATATCATCAGTTTCTAAAGTTTGAGAATCTGCTTTTTTTAATTTTAAATGTTTTGACTCTTTGGTAACTAATTCATGGTCAGATAATCGGTTTGGCTTGATTTTACGACCAAAGCGTGTTGTACGGCCTAAATCTGAAATAATTTTGTTACTTGATGCAATACTATTATTCATTTCTAGAGATTCTGCAGTTTCACAATAATTTAATGGTATGTCCTTTGATTCAATCACAGATTCGGCTATATTAAAAGTTTCAGAATTTTGATCATTGGCAGCAATATTTTTATCTGTAGTCTTAGAATTCTGTAAATTACAATATAATTAACATTTATTATTATTTTTTACATTTAAGAATATTTTACTGATATTATACTATAACCTATAACTGAAACAAACCTACTATTATAACACTAAGCAGATACTTAAATAGGTATAAATAAAAATATATATTACTTATAATATAATTTAGTATAATAGGAGATCCAGTGTAGTATTCTATTCTAACCTTAACTTAAAAAAAAAATTTAAACATAATGCATTAAATTTCATTATCTACCAAAAATAATACTTAGATGACAAAGAAATAAAATAGTTTTAATACTTAATAAATATTATGAATACTCTGGTTTAAAAAAAAAAAAACATTATTTTAAGTGGATAAATCAATACAATAAAAATATATAACAAAGTAGGTAACTTTGTTATTTATTTTAACATTTTGAAGGACAAATAGGTATGCTATGTTGTTAATAATCAAATTGAAAATAATAAAATATGAGTGTGAATTTTGGAATTTTGAATTTAATGTCAACACTATGTTAATATCAAAACCTGTAAAAATATCCTTTTCATTTATTTTGTAAAAATATGTTTTTGTTAATATGTATATTACAATAGACAATAGGTATAAGACAATCACTATATCAATTAGATAAAAGTGCAACTAAATTATTTTTTCAGTTATAAATTTGTATTATTAATTTAAAGTTGTGCAATTTATATATTTTAGTGTTTTATATTCAATATTTATTTTTGACAAAAACAATTTGAATTTTTTTTATATATTTGTATAATTGACAGTTGGCATTTATAAACAGTAAAAAAATTGTGTACAATACATTAAAAAAAACTAGATATGTCTGTTACTTAGGTTTAATAATATTGTATGTTGTATATAAATGACTTATTCATTTTAATATTCTTGTCAAAAAAAAATTGTGTTTAAACAAATAATATTATTATATGTTTTTCCTATAGATAGATATATTGATGTATTACCTAATCACTTTGTTTGTTTGTATGTATTGTATGTACCTACACATGGTATTCATTTTAATCCACAAAACACGAAATAAAACATTAGTTTTGTATTTATTCAACACTACTATAAAAAAGGTAAGTCCCTCTATTAATTGTCATTTAAATTAATAATACCTATTATTATAAATAACAATAAAATACTATCATAGATAAATAAAGAATATAAATGACTTAGGTAGTTAGGTATCTTGTGTTATGTTATTATTACATAGATAGAAAATTGAAATTTACAAAACACCTATTTCACTTATAAAAACACTACACATTTATTCGCTATAAATAAGACTACTATTTTCCTAGTTTGAGTTAAAAATGAATAAAATAAAAGATTAGATACTAACCTGTTTTCCATTAATTTTTCTTGCTAAAAAACTATCATTCAATTGTTCCAACAATACTATAGGTTGATCTTCAGTGGGAATTATAATTTTTGAAGTTTTTAGCTTCTTTGAGACTTCTCCGTGTCTGACATTGGATAGTTTTCTTTTTAAATTTGTAGAATTAGATACTCTTTTTCTTGATTTAACAACTTTTTTGCGTTTGGATAAACTTGTCTCATTAACCAAGTTTTCTTCATTTTTTAAATTTAACTCAATTTCATTCACATTTTTGGATTCACTTTCAAAAGATAATTTTTCATTTAAGCTTTCTGTGGAAATTGATGGCATGGATTCTTCAACATCAACTTTGACATTGTTTTCATGTTTAAAATCAGTTTTTGCATCATTTTCTATTTGAATGAGGGCTTCAGCAATTTTTTTAAATTTCTTTAGTTTTCCTCTGGACTTGCCTCGGGATTTGCCTAGTTTATTCTTGTTTTCTTCATATAGACTTGTGTCATTAACTAACTTTTCTTCATTTTTTAAATTTAACTCAATTTCATTCACATTTTTGGATTCACTTTCTAAAGATAAATTTCCATTTAAGCTTTCTGTGGAAATTGATGGCATGGATTCTTCGACATCAACTTTGACATTGTTTTCAGGTTGAAAATCAGTTTTTGTATCATTTTCTATTTGTAAGAGAGCTTCAGCAAATTTTTTGAATTTCTTTAATTTTCCTCGGGACTTGCCTAGTTTATTCTTGTTTTCTTCATACAGACTGAGTACTTCTGATTTACATTCACTGTAGTTACCAGTTCCATAAAAATATACATCATAAATTGGTTGTGATTCACTGTTAGTTCTAATACCGGATATGAAGGCAGGCCAATCAGGATATCCACGTCGTTTTACAATAACTTTGTCTTTGACAGAAAATATATGTTCTGAAGACATTGAATAAACCTAGTTATAACAAATAACAATTAATATATTAACCTATTATTATATTATTAATATTTATTCATTTACTTATATACGGGTTAAAAAACAAATATTTTTTATCAAGAAATAGTGCTTTGGTACATTATTTTATAATGCAATTCAAATTGATTAACATTGTTTACATAATATTTAGAATGAAGATTTAAATAATATTGAAGATAATATTTTTATATAAGGTAGGTAGAAATATATCAATAAATATGTTTAATTTAAATTTAAATATCTATATACTAGTATAAAATATGTAGTAGGTACATGTCGGTATAAGTAGAGTGTTATGCAAAAGTATATACCTATAATATGCCTCGTAATATGCTATCTATATTTTATAGGTGTACAATCAAGACTGTTAAGGTAAACAGTAGGTGCATATTTTAAAATAACTATAATATCTAAAAATGAAAATAATTATTATTAATTAGTTGATTTAGTATAGGTAGGTGTTCAACATCTATATCGCATGACTTTTAACTGTCAATTCAATTGAAAAAAAATAGGTAGTCATCTTACCAAAATAAGTATTCGAATGTATAAGGTATAGCTAAGTACAAAATAATACATTATATTGTGTTTATAAGGGTAAAATATAAGAAGTAATATCTTACAACTTATATTGTAGGTAGATATAATTATCTCGTAATATATAATAATATCCTTCCATAAATCAAGAGCGTGATTTACCAATTGATTATCGATCCGCAACTTGAGGATTATATTAATAAATGCATACTTACTTAGTGCTTTAGTGCACGCGATCATTCGCGAAAAACTTGAAACGATTTTAAAATTATTAGACCAAGGTAAAAATATTTCGATATTTAGTACGCAATTACTTTGACAAAAAATTGCGAAACAAATTTACCAGGTATCTATAAATTATAATGGAACTACGTGAAAAGCGAATGTTGGCCGATCGATTACGAAAACAAGTTGACGAAAATAAGTAAGACGAAGACTGAAAACAAAAACAACTTGTACGTATTTTGTACAAAATTAATATGATTACGATAAGAATAACAAGTAAATTAAACAAAACGACATCAAACAGATAATAATAATACTGTTGACTGGAAATGAACTTTGACCGGGTCCAATACTCCTATCGACGAGTCCCCAACCAGCACGACTTATGGGATCTAATTTTATATTTTTGTCTGTAAATCATATTCAAAACACTCAATACGGTACAACGGCCGCGGGTCGCGGTGAGTCACAGTGTTGCCACATGGAAGCGGACAGATCTGTCGATTGTATTCTGTACACTGTACTTCTACCTCTGCACAAAATCACGAATCACAACGCCACAACGGTAACGATTATTGGTTTTGTCAATTTGTCATTATTTTATGTCATTTACACACAGATTTGAAGTTTTTATAATAAATATTCTTGCACAATATTATTGTACATTTACTACACACGTCACACGGTCAAAACTTGTGATTTGTATAATATCAATTTCACTTAAATTTGAGTTATAAAACCAAAAATAATGCTTGTCTCTTATAACTATACCTTAAGCGGCGGCGGTAATGTATGTGGTTTCGGGTTCGGGATAGTCTTCGATCAAATAAGTACATGCCTACACAATGTCATTTGGTTAACGAAATTTCCGACTGGCGACTACACACTACAATATAATAATATTAATATCTATATTATTATAACGCCGTTAAAATTTGTCAGATAATATATTTTATAATAAATATAAGTTAGTCCTACCCAAGGTCTTGCCAAATGTCGTATCACAAATTCATAAATGATATGAAATACAACATATAATATAATAATAAAATCGGCTAGATCGATATGTACGAACCACGATTTAAGGTATACCTTAAATCGTATATTTTGTATATCTTAAATCGTGGTACGAACAATGACTATTCGCGCTAGTTGTCAATAACAACTTTCTATCTTTCAAAGGACTTGACAACGGGATTGTGGCTGAGCTATGTATTTAATGTACAGGAGAAGAGGACAAGGGAAGCCATACAAAAGGAAGCACTCTACTACAGCATAGTCAGATGTACCAGAGTCGCTGAGTAAAAAAGCACCATCATGTCCTGTTATAAAAGTATCATCGACTTAGATAACTCATTTAGTCATTTCTAACCATCGGGCATCGACTAAAGCAACGGTAAGTGGCACGATATATTATTATAAAAATTCGTTATTTGTGTGAACGAGTATAATAACAATTGATATACACGAAATTGAAAATACTGAAACGTGGATATTTACAATAATTATTCATTATAATTTATAATATTAATAACTTCGTTATCGCTATTAGGAATATGAGTATAAATACTAAATACGACGTGGACGTAGATATACCGTATACGTTACACACAATCCACAATATCATCGCCGTGAAATGCAATGTTAATTTTAAAAATATCATCGACCGACATTAGTTATATTATGTTGGCATGGCAACAGACAAGGGATCTGATAAGGATTTACAGTTACCTAATTATATAATTTATAAATAGTCCATAGTTCTATACAATTAATAAGTTGGTATATCTATGCTATAGAATATAATTTCGAATGGTTGGTGAAAAGGTGGTTTATGTTTTAATTGCCTGAATATACCAGAATTTAAGTTCTTTTATAATTATTATAAACTAAACTTATGGAAAATCTCGTATTGAATTTTCAACTCTTAGTTACTTTTACAAAAATTTTTATGAATTATACCTACAAAATAATTTGCAAATATTCATGGTTTTGACGAATTTTTGTCAATATTTGAACTTCAAATGCTAATAAAAAAAATTGTGCCTATGTATTCTTATAATTTTTTAATAACAATAAGAATAACTTATGAGTAACTTTGAATTAAATTTTCAAGTATTTTGATTGGGCCAAAAAAATTTTAACGACACTTAAAAAAACAATTTTCAGAAAAATTGAAAATTAAATCATGTAAATAAAATGCTAATCTAAATAACTGGTGAAATTTTCAAGTATCTACGACAGTGCCGTACCCAGGATTTGTTTTCATGGTGGGCTTAAGTATTCATATTTAACTCTATACGAAAATAGGAAATAATTTAAAAACATACGTCATATACACATACTATTTAAACTAAAAGATTTCGGGGTGGGCTTAAGCCCAAAAGCCCCCCCCTGGATACGGCACTGATCTACGACTTATACTTTTTGAATAATAATAAATATTTAAAATCGTTTGAGG
>VUJU01005433.1:0-13833 GCA_009835225.1 Aphis craccivora
TAATGTTGTTTACAAAAATAGGAGCGCCGTTGACGGTCTTCTTTCGAAGACAAATAGCTATCTGTCCACCTATTTGGGCCATCTGTTGTTTCTTTAATAAAGTAAACAAATAACCTCATAGCCCTTCTATCATGCCGACTTATTTCAGATTTCATTATATCAGAAGAACTCAATTTTATTTTAAACTGCCGTTTAATTCCACCATGAATCTTAACGAAAGCTAATTCTTCAAGAAAATCGTCATACAGTAGTGATAGTGGGTACTTACCCTCACCGGGTGCCATTGTAATGACGACATCCTGCTCATTATCCAGTAAAGTTTCAGCATTACCGGGATTTACTGGTTCATCTATTAATTCTTCAAGTTCACATGTGTATTCATTGTTATCTGTACGATCATCATCATCATCAACTTCGTCGTCATATTCCCAATTATCATCATATGTAATTTTCAATTCTTTAAATAAGTCTGTCTGGACTAAATATTTTAATGCTTCTCTCACTATTGCAGGACGAATACGCTCTTTACGACCGTGTTTGTAGCACATTTTTCGTTTCAAAACAAGTGTTATTATATCTTATATGACTATCAGACACATGGCCTGGTAAAGCTGAGACCATAGTGTTAACATCGAATGGAAAGTTCACTAAATTCCCTACCAATCCATGTTGGAAACCGAGACCTTGACCTCGCATAACTATTTTAAAGAATATATGTCGTGGTGATACAATGCGTTCCTCAAGTGGAGTAAGACGTTGCAGAACATCTGGAATTACAGGATAAGTTAAACCATTATACATGGCAAGCCGTGGTATTTTGCCATCTTTTAGATATTTTTGACACGTATAACAAAATGAACCATAGTCACCAGATGTATTGATTAGAAATAAATCATTTAGGTTTTGATCTAATAATGTCTTAGGCAACTGATCTTTTCTCATGATTCTAAGCGAATTTTTGTGTCACAAACGACCGCAACAGGAACAGATATTCGTGTGACCATCTGTAATATTATCAAAAAAATCCAGCGACACGGTAGTGTCGCGAGCTAAGTAAAAAAAAAAAAAAAGGCGAAGCACTCGACCGTGTATATATACAGAAACCTAAACATTCCCATTTAATACGTGTTAATATTTTGGTATTCTTTATTAAAGGCTGTAGGTCTAATAAATGGACCAAATCGTTAGAATTTGGTATCAATCGATCGAGAAAATCATAGGCTACGTGCTTTTATAATTTCAATAGAATCGGTTGAATAATATTTTAGTTATGATCAAAAAACTGTGGATATTTAAGTGATCATTTTATATTACTTTCGCCGCCGGCTGCCGTATAAAACGCGTCATGTGGACGGAGATGGGTGCGGGGATTCTTGCGACGGCGGCGTGTGTCTCCCACTACTATTGCTTCCCACCACCGCTAGACACATACAACACACTAACACGCGGACATAGTTCACTATCGCTTATCTGTATCGGTGCATTCTGTTTTCGTAATTTCGTTCTTTCGTCTCGCGTCCTGTGTACGAGCTTGTTGTCTGCGTTATTGTTTCTTGTCGGCAATATTGTTATTCAATCCGCGTGGTATCACCTAACCTAACCGTATCGATTGTCTATTATTGTCCATTAAATTTGTATATATATTGTATTAGTATATATATATATATATATTATTGTTGTATGGTTTGAGCATTTTATTATTAAATAATAAAAAGTCATTAAAAATGGTAACTAAACTCCATGCGGAAAAAAAAATATCAGGAGTCTACTCAATGTAAAAACGTTGTTGAAAGTTATCAGGAGTCATCTTTACAGTGCAGTATTAACACGGTACAGGAAGTACCACTAAAAAGAAAGCCAAAATCGAAACAGTTATTTCCATTTTATTTAAATATTCAAAAATTTACTAATAGATTAATTGGTAAATTAAAAATGCTTCTGGTTAAAGGTAGGTGTACTGCAGATAGAGTATTGAAATGGGTGCTTAAGTATAGGAAACAAAATGTACTTTTGTACAGAAATACATTTAAACATCTTAAAAAAATTATTAATAAGAAAATTAATCATTCTGTGGTACTACCAAATGATGATAAATTAGATTACCCATTGCTAAGATTTATTTTAGGTGAATCTCGCCACTCTAAATACACCGAACCTTTCTATTATAATACCATATTACCTTTCACGTTTAATAAAACATTAGAAGTTAATGACGAAGGTAAAATTATGAATTTATTTCAGCCTATTAGTATTAATACGCCAGATGTAGCATGGTACTGTAATGATATTTTATGTAACATTAATTGTAAATATTCTATTCAAAGAGTATTGAAAATAATAAAATACTTATTAAGTTCAGAATTAAATAACTTTCCAGACAAAATTAAAAACATCGATTTGTGTAACAGCGAATCTAGAAATATCTTTAAGTTAGGCCATACTTCGGTTTGTTACGTTGAGAACTACTGTTCTTCCATTTTATTATTTTTAACAAATCTTGCTCATCATTTTCCAAATATTCAGGAATTAGTTTCATGTTTATACAAAATTCGAGGTTTCAAATGAAAATTAATCAAATTGATTGGGCTATTCATAATATTAATATAAATATGTTACTTGAAATGGAACAATTATCAAAGAAGCCAGGGAAAAGCTTTGATTTAGGTTCATTTAATTTTGCCAATGAGGATGATATCATTGCAACTTATTCACATTCATTCAATCGATTTAATAAAAGAGTTATGGATATACCAATAAATATATGTTTATCATGTCATAAATTGTGTTATAAAAATAATGTTACAAATATTAATAACATTAGAAATCCTATTAGTAATGAACACTGGGAAAAACTCAGTAAATTCGTTGGAACTAACAATTTACCCAGTGATTTTATTTGTTTGTATTGTATTAAAATATTTCGTTCAAATGCATTACCTCCTTCTTGCATACTTAATAATTTATATTCTCCAGTTACACCTCAGGTACTTTTATGCTTAAACGATTTTGAAAGAATACTTATACAGAGAGCCAAAACATTTCAAGTTGTTGTTAAAATGAGTTCTGTGGCCGGTCGTAAGCAACCTAAAAATGTTATGAATCAAAAAGTGATAGGAAGAGCATTCCATTTACCTCTGCCATTAGAGGAAACGTTAAAAAAATTACCAATTCCTAACCAAGCTATAATTGAACATGAATTATATATTCTTGTTCGTAGCATTCCAACGAAAAACAAAAAAATATGGCAAAGTTTAGTTAACATTCAACAAGTGTACAATGCGTTGTTATGGTTAAAGGGTAATAATATTTTGTACAAAGATATATTTATTCCACACTATAACAATTTTGAAAATTATATATTGACTATGAAAACTGAATATTTATTATCAGATTTAACTACTGATGAAGATGAAATATTAAATACCACTGATAATGACAACAATATTAATATTAACGCTGAGGGCCTACATAAATATGCTCAGACACGAGAAAATGAAAATCTTGTGCTAATTGAAAATACTGGCAAACAAAGGGACATTAGTGAGATACAAGCTATGCTAACTCAAGCAGACCCGAGCGATGAGTACTACGAACAATACACTATACATACACTTAATGAACCTCGTAAAAATGCTAAAGCTACTGATCTTTATCAAATGCTAAAAGTAGATGCACAGTCAATTGACCAACGAGATTTACAATTAGATTTAAAGTGTTTTCCTGTATTGTTTCCTTTTGGAAATGATGGTCAATATTCTGACCGATTGGTTTCACTTATGCCTTCTGAATTTATCAAATCCTGATTGTTGTCAATGAATCCTATTTTTAGAACTTACATACAATACTTATTTTTCTTGTTACATGACTCTAATATTAGAGCGTTAAAGGCTGGTATTTATCACAAACTAAATAACAAGAAATCTTCAGAAAAATTAACTTCTTTAGAATGTTTAGAGTTACTTAAAAATGAAGAGTTGGAAGGAAATTTAACCACTATATTCGCTAGATTGAGAAACACAAGTCAATACTGGTTAGGTCCATGGTCAGATATAGAAACTATGATAACTTGGTATGGACCAGTGACATTTTTTTTAACATTAAGTCCTGCCGAGTACAATTGGGATAGGCTAGAATCGTTCTTAAGGCAAGTAAATAGTACAACTGCAGACGGCAAATCACTATCAGCACTCATAGCACTTGATCCCATTTCCACATCACGTTTCATTAATAATGAATTAAAAGGTATACTAGATTTTCTTACATCTGATGATGCACCATTGGGCGTAATCACACATTACGTATAGCGGCGAGAATATCAAACTAGAAGACTACAACATTTCCATACACTTATTTGGATAGAAGGAGCTCCAGTGTTGGGAGTTTCTACAAATGACGAAGTAGCTGATTTTATTGCAAAAAAAATAACGTGTGCAAAACCTGATAAAAATTTATTTCCAACACTTTCAAAACGTGTAGATTCATATCAAACACTCAAGCATAACAGTTATTGCATGCGCAAGAAAAATACATCGAAAGGTATAGTTCAATGTTGTAGATTTGGATTTCCTAGGTCTATTACAAATCAGTTTACAATCCGTGATGTTGCTACATCTATTGCTGGACGAAGAAATCTAAAATCGAAAAGTACACTTTATGATATACCACGATCAGAAGAAGAAGCAAATATAAATGATTATAATCCTGCTATTCTATTAGCGTGGGAAGGAAATATGGACATTCAATTCATTGGTGAAAAGTCATGTGCCCTTAGTTCTTACATAACAAAATATCAGACTAAAACTGAAAAATCTAATGTTTCACAAACGTTTGATGTTATAAACAGTACTAAGTCTTTAAATACTAAATTATGGAATGTAGCCTTACGCTCACTCAGTAACAGAGAATGTGGAGTTCTAGAAGCAAGTGATACGTTGCTAGGTATACCTTTGTATGGAACTGATAAAAATACAACGATCAAATGGCTGGATGTAAAAATAATAAGCAACAGAAGACTAAAATCAAAAACAGAAATAGAAAATATGGATAACCAGTCAACTGATTTACTATCCTTCGATGATTGATATTCATTACCCTAATAGACCCACTGAAATGGAAAATACTAATCTGTTTAATTTTGCTAGTAAATACGACATTATGAAAAAAAAAACCACATTTGACAGAACTTGAATGTTATGAGTATCCCGGTTATGGGTTTATCAAAAAACGACCACGGTCACATTTAATTAAACATCCTATTTATAACTGGAAATTAGAACCAGAAAAGTACTTTCATTCTTTATTGAAACCATGGAGAGAAGAAAGCGAATTACTTGGTGTAAGCAACACATATTTTGAGGCATTTATGTTATGTAAAAATACAATAGAATCAGCAATAGATTATCATAAGCACCTTCAATATCTTATCACATCTAAAGATGATATTAATAAGATTATTGAAGAATTTCAAAATAACCAAAATTCACATACTACAAACGAAACAAACGATAAGTTACAAATTAATGAATTAGAAGAAGCTATGGAAGAGCTACAAAATAATGCAAATAATGAAGAAAATGTAGAAACTTTAGTAGAAAATTTAAACGTTGATCAAAAACGAGTATTTGATTTTATTAAGGGTGAAATAGTAATTGAAAATAAACCAATACGACATTTTGTTTCCGGTGTAGGGGGTATAGGGAAATCATATTTGATTAAAACTATTAAGGCTTATGTAACAAACCAATTAAATCGAAATGTAGCTATAACAGCTCCAACAGGAATAGCTGCATATAATATACAAGGTATGACTATTCACCGTTTATTGCAGTTACCGGTAGAACATGGGCACACTCCACCATACAGACCCTTATCAAATGATTCTCTTAAATTAATTCGTGAGAAAATGAAAAATGTAATTTTAGTTATAATTGACGAGATAAGTATGGTATCTAATGTAACATTAATTTATATACATTTAAAACTATGTGAAATTTATGATACTGGTAGCAGTGATGATGGTTGGTTTGGGAAAATCAATATCTTAGTTTTCGGAGATCTTCTTCAATTACCACCAGTAAATGAACAATCACCATTTTTACCATTAAATGCAAAAAATAGTGATAAGTATCTACATGCATTAGGTACTATAAATTTGTGGGAAAAATTGTTTACTTACGATGAATTAACCGAAAACATGAGACAAAAGAGTGATCCTGAATATGCAAATATACTGGAAAGAATTAGAATTAACACAGTTACAGGATCTGACATTCAAGCTATAAATAAACAAAAAATTAGTTTTAAAATCAAAAAAAAAAAACCTTCAGACATAATAAGACAATTGTACGAAACTATAATGAAGCTACCAGATTCTACATTAGTTCTACTTCCTACAAGAGAACATTACTAATTTTTAAATAATGAAATATTATCTTTATTACCTTCAGATAACATTAGTTAGGAATCAATTGATTCTGTTGATTGTAAACAATCAACTAAAACAAAAGCTATAAAAAAACTGTCGAAACTTGATGATGATAGTTCGCGGATAGCTGGTCTTCATAAATATTTAAATGTGAAGTTAAACAGTAAAATTATGTTACAAAGAAATATTGATGTATCAAATGGTTTGGTTAACGGTGCTATAGGAACAGTTAAAAATATAATAAATGGAATTGATGGCAAGCCTCAACAAATTCAAGTGATCTTTAACGAAAAAATGCATAATCTTGAACGTGTTACAGGCAAGTTTGAGCTTTTTCATGGAGCATTCGTATTCAGAAAACAATTTCCCATAACTGTCGCTTATGGAATTACTATACACAAAAGTCAAGGTATGTCGTTGGAAAATTGTATTGTAGATGTTGGTAACTCAATATTTTCTTGTGGTCAAACATATGTAGCTTTATCTAGAGTAAATAGTCAAAAAGGATTACATTTAATTAATTTTGACCCAAGTAACATAAAAGCGCAGATAGCAGCTATTAAGGAATATAACAGATTAAGGGCCAAATGTAGACCTGACTTGAATAAGATACCACTCAAACATAACCAAAATATACATGTAAAAGATATAATTTGGAAAGAAGCATCAAATGTTCAGGTTCATGACATTCAAACATTCCAACACCAGCCTATTAGCGACTTAAGTATCCCAGGGTTTTCAAATTTGGATGCGGTTTCTTGTTATGCAAATGCATCTTTGCAAGTAATTTTCAATTGTACTCGCATACTAAATATCTTAATTAATTCTTTAAAAGACACTGTACTAAAAAAACTTGCATACTCATACACATCACAAGTATGTCAACTAAGTGCATTTAGTATAAGAAATCAGATTGGTCATCCTTACGTTAACATAGAACAGCAAGATGCTGCTGAATTTATTAGTGCACTCATATCTTTATATGAACCCTTACACAATTCTTTGCTTCATCAACTTCAGACGATATTAAAATGCTCTAGGTGTAAAAAGAGTAGAGTACATATTTCAAATAATTATATAATTCAACTTAATGTACCAAATGATACAAAAACTGTCACAATGCATTCTATGTTGAATTACATGTCTAAAGAAGTTACAATAGAAAATATAACTTGTAGTGCTTGTAGTGCTACTTCAAACCATACACAGACTACAAACATACTCAATACTCATGAATATTTGTACTTTCAAATTCAACTTTGGAGTGATGTGCACACAAAAATTACAAACTTGCAAATAAATTCATTACCAACCACAACACTTACAGTTGATAGTAAATGTTACACTTTAAACTCGGTCATTTTCCATCATGGTCAATCTATGACTGAAGCCCATTATACAGCAATAATAAAACATCAAAATAAATGGGTAAGATGTAACGATAAATCTGTACAGTTTGAACGGTGGCCTTGTGGTGCAAAAGATGTTTACATCATAATAATGGAAAAAAAATAAAAAATATATTGATCCTAATAAAAACTAATGATATCCCAATAAAAACACTCCGTCAACTCCGTGTAAAAAACGCTAAGTAAAAAAAAAAAAAAAAAATATAAATGCCATAAAATGTGTGATATAAGGTGGAATCTAAGTAAATGGTTTAATGTGTAAAATGTATTTATTAGTAATTAATTCAAATTTAATAAAATTGGTTATTTATATTAATTTATAATATGAATTATTTTAACTAAAATTTATCCAAATTTAGTTTACTTGGCCGGAACATTCAGCCTAAAAATGTACAGTCAAGTACTAAGTTTATGTAATAAATAATGCAGACCCCATTAAGATAAATAAAAATTTGTTTCCGACCAAGTTGTTGGAGCGACTCGACCGAGTTGACGGAGTGTTTCGTTGGGATTTTTACGTACGGCTATCCAATCACGTAGGTGAGTATTTTTTCTAAAATTACACGTCTCTTTCTCACGTTCAACGTATTCTGAATCCTGCCTATTTAATTGATGTTCAATTGTATTACGATTTTGCTCTTTATCCCTGTATACAGGGTCCTTTCTTAACACACGATGAGCAGTCGTGTTACGAGCTTGCTCGTTTTCTCTGTATACAGTAGGGGGTAGTGATATTCTGTTTTTTGTGAAATTCGATGTTCCTTAGTGCTAAAAAGATGCCTAATAAGATCCTGAACACTAAACATTTAAAAAAATTGAAATCGGTATCTTCAGGTCGCGGATCGGAAAAAACGTTTTGATAGGCAGGAGGGGAGGGGAGTGTTCATACATGCGTGACACGCTGCCTGTAGCGCGAGCTTGCAGGTTAGGAACATATGAAAACCTGCACAATACGCCGCAATACGACTCGACCGAGAGGCGAGCATGTGATATTGCTTATTATTTAGATAATTGTGTATCTCTCAACACGTGTACTGTGTTAAGCGCTCCTGTGATATCAAGATTTTTCCTTTATCTGTTCTATAAGACGTGACTTCGTACGAAATTTCAAGATTCTAAGTTCACGGGAAGTACCCTGTAGGTTTTGATTCCCGTGCGAGTTTCGAAAATGTACGGAACTTTGCGGCCTAAATGGCTGTATCTTTTGATTGCGTTGGCTTAGATGATTGATTTTTCTACAGCTTCCAGGGATAGTAGACCTGAGTATCATATAGAAATTTCAGTTTGATACCTTCATGCGTTCCTGAGAAAAACGGTCTTGACAGACGGACGGACAACAAAGTGATCCTATAAGGGTTCCGTTTTTTTCTTTTGAGGTACGGAACCCTAAAAATAGCCCTATTATATGACATTTAAAATATAGGTTGCCATTTTAAAATCAATAGTTGATAGACGTTTCACTATTAAATATAAGCGTGAAAAAAATAAAAACAATTTATAATTCTAGAAAAGCATAAAACTAAACATTTTGAAAAAAAAAAATTGAAAAAAATCAACAAATTTTGAAATAATGAGTGTTCAATGATAAAAGAATCACCCTGTATATATATCTTAGGCAAATAAATGCAAATTTTAAGTTTTATACTACTTATATGATATTATTTTGATGAATTTACAATTGATATTAATATGTATGTGTGTATGTAAGTTTTTGAAACTGATTAACTAAACTAATTTCCTTGAACTTAAACTAAACACATTGTCTTCAATACCTATACAAAATTTATCGTTTCAAAACGATTATAAAATTATTAATCATTTAAAATTATGTGTAGCTAATAATTTTATAAATTGCTTATAACAGTACAGATATTGGAAAAATGGATAGTATTAAATACTTAGGCTTGCACATTGTTAGTAAAGTTCAATGGAAAATACATAGGTACCTAGTAATAATTATGTTAGATATTTCAATTATAAAATAACACTTTTATATTTTCTAACTTATACCACTTAGGTATATTAAAAATATAGAAAACTTTCAATACACCTACATTTTTAAAATTACATGCTTTAAATTAAATTTGCCAATCTCTAGACCTCTAGAGTTCATTATTAATAAAAATAGGTAACATTGTTTTTTAATTTTTAAATCATATTTTAAAATAATGAAATAGGTAGGTACACTAGTTTTTTAATTTATACAATTTCTCTGATAAATAATAATTATTATATTTTTGAACAAAGGTGTGCAGAATAATTTTTTACTAATAACAAACTTATTAAATAACATAGGTAGTTGAATAATAATACATTTTATAAATAAAATCATTCAATAACAATAAACTTAATAAATTATATTATTTAATAAAAGCTATCAAATATATTTTTTTAAATATCAAATAGTTACAAAATATTGAATACTTTGGTTTGTTTTAATATTTTTTCTTTTACAAATCTTATAGATGATTCACTACCTATACATTTTGTGGGCTTATTTATAGTAATTAAACCATTTTTAGAAAACCCATTCTAAAGCCCTAACTTTATAATTATGAAATATTTAGTATAGTTTGTTCACTTTTATGTAACATCTGATGCCACTATTTTTTCAAACTTGTCTGCTTTTGCAACCAGCACACAAAACCCGAAACCCAAATAAATGATTCTGATGCTAATAAGACTTGATTAGTAAACAAAAAAAACAATATGTATTACATAGTCAGAGACTGAAGGCCAAATTTCCATTTTTGTAATAAAACATAGGTCTGTAAAATTAGTACCTATGAAAATATTAAAATGCTTAAGTAGGGTTTTCCCTTTAAGAAATGGTTTAATATATACATATAAACGTCTTTAGAAGGTGATAAAAATAAGATGAAAATTGATTTAAATCAAAATTTTACGTATTTAGGTAACCACTTAAAGTACCTATTGTTTTAGTATAAAATAAAATATTATTTATAATTTAAGTTGGGGAACTGAAAAAATAAGATCCGAACCGAAACTAAGGGCGCCCGCAGAAATTTTCAACTGGGAAGGGCTAGGTGTATATTTTAAATATATTTATGTATAATATATACATATATACACAAAACATCCAAATATAGTCAAAAAAACGGGGAGGCATGGCCCCCCACCACCCCTGCGGCGACCTTGACCGACACTAAGTCTGGGCTACTAATTATTCACATTGAGCCACACAGTGGAGTAGCTAGGATTTTGAAATGAGGGTGGGGTTAGTATAAATTAAACCTAGTTAGTAGTTTTTACAGTTTTCGTATATTAGTAATACATTTATTAGAGAAAAAATAGGGGGGGGGGGTAAACACCCACTTTAGCCATGTGGTATGTACCGTGTTTGGCTTAAATACTGTTCTAATAAAATATTTTTCGGATAAAATACGGTTCGGATGAAATATTTTTCAGATAAAATACAGTTCGAATAAAATATTTTTCTCCGTTTATATTTTCGTATACTATATTTTTTGGATAAAATACGGTTCGGATGAAATATTTTCTGCTTCATTATTTCCGATGACGATATTTTTAGGCTAAGATATGCATTTTTTTTTCAATTTTTATTATCGAAACGACCGTCTGGGTTTTTATCGAAGACTTTTCGCTTGGGAGGGGGATAGAGTGCAGTGTGTAGCACTTGTACCCACTTCTCTTAGGAAGAGAATATTCACATGTGTGTGGACTTAACTCCTAGTGGAGTGGGTACGGTGGGGGGCAGAGTAGGCAACCAGAACGACGGCTGGGGGGGAGATACTAACAGATAATTCTGCAGAATATTTTTTGCAATGAGCCGGACGGATTCGAACTGGTGACTGCGCACGTCATGGCCAACTTGTGTAACCACTGCACCACACTGCCCCAGATATGCTTTTGACATTATATTTTTCGTATCAAATATAGTTCTGACAAAATAATTTTCTCAATGTATATTTTTCGGCCAAAATACTGTTCGTACAAAATACTTTCGGACATTTTACGGGCTCCCTAATATTAGGAGTAATATTAATGCCTGCATATTGCAGTATGGCAGGTACATAATTATAATTATTTTCAATTTTTTTGTTAAAATTAAACGTTACCTATGCCTAGTTGTTTTTATTGTATTTTGTTAACATGGTGTAATCAATTAATGTTCACTTTTTTAATTTTTATTTGTTTAATAGTGGTTTCTGGTTGTGAATCGAATATTAATCGTAGCCTGCACGTGTGATTTATTTATTTTATTTTATTATTTTTTTTTTTTTTTCATTGAAATTGTTTTGTCAGAATAAAGTATATTTTGGCCAATAAATTATAAATTTCCAACTCCAACCGATGTGATTATGGGCAACATTACTATAGACATTTCAAGGCAATAATTGAAATAGCACAATGTATAGGTAAGTATTATTAACAATGTTATACTCTTTTCGGCGAGAACTTTATTGGTATATATTGAGAGTTACAATTTTTAACACATTTGTCTTTAACTTACTAATTAACATAATTTACCTACATTTTAAGGTCCTATAACTCTGAGGAAACAGATTTAAAAAAGTGTACTTATTTATTGGTGCATGTCTGTATACGTTATGCTGTCTAACATATCTGCCTGCTTCAACCAGCAATTTTTGTTGAAGGAGATGAAGTATGGTCTATATTGGCAAAATGGATATATGCATTGGCAATTACGACATAGAAGAAGCTAAGTTTTTTTTAAATTTTTATAACTGGTCACCATACATATAACTACAAAATAAGTAGGTAATACTTCCCAATATTTTATAGGACTTTCCAAGTATTCAATTCGCACGCGTAATCTCAATTTAAATAGGTAGGTACTTCTATGTTTAATTAAATTAATAAATAAAATATAATATAAACACACATTATAGTATATTATTATAATATAATACAGCTAGGTGTGCCTCGATTCCGGGGCTTGTGGAAGCCGCCTTCGAGGGGTCCGGTGAAAATTGTTTTACCGGGAATTCGGTCGGAAATGTTAATAGAGTGTCTAGAAAAGAAATCGTACACTAAAAATGTAGGAAAAGTACTAAAGTCGAATAAATAAATACGAAAAATGGTAATTGAATGTCTAACTATTAGCCCTAAACTGATGTAATAGTTGTAATACCGTGCCCCGTTGCACACCAGTTCTTTTTGTATATAAAAAATTATATTTAGTGAAAATAGTAGTTGAGTGTCTAGCTATCAGTCATCACATGATGTAAATCTATATCTGACAGTGCAATCCATCTGCGCCTTCGACGTCGAAAATCTAATGTTGTATTGTAGAATCTTCTTATATTATAAAACGCGAAGGAGTTGCTCTCTCCGCCGGCGCCGCGCCACCTGTAACGTAAGCCCGTCCAATCGAAAAATTAGATTTTTTCACCCCCGCCCCCCCCCCGTCGTCCAGACTCATCCTAACGGACACTTCTCCAAACCGTCGATCACGCCGTAAGACTCGATAACGCGGTAAAACGCGAAGCGGTTGCTCTCTTCGCCGGCGCCGCGCCACCTGTAACCTAAGCCCGTCGTTAGATTTTTTTCATTCATCGACCGCCGTTATCCAAACGGACACTTCTCCAAACCGCCGATAACGCGTTAATCGTTCTACTCGGGTTCCAAGTTTTCGAAAGTGATCGATAGCATATTAAACCATGGGTTATAATGTGTACGACATTAGTACTTCATAATAATAAATATAGTTTATAATATAATATTAATATTATAATATAATATTGAATGTGTATATATAAACACAAAATTGGTTGCCGCATAGAAACTGCTTAATTGCTCGAGATTCAACAGTAATTATCATCTCAAACTGTAGTCGATAGGTTAATGCGTTAGGTTTCATGATAGGTTAGGCAGGTGACATCGAGTTCGAATCTCGCCTCAGCGCGCGGCGGCGCTTCGAAATTTTTTGCATTTTTTTTTTTAAATTTTTACTTATGTTATTACATTAAAAAAATTAAAATTAAAAATTATATT
>VUJU01005434.1:0-13828 GCA_009835225.1 Aphis craccivora
TATTTAATACATGAGAATGTTGAATCACGTAAATATTTACAAAAACTAAACATGATTTTAGTTGTAATTTAACCCAAAGGTTAGGTTAAGTTGGTGTAATATTTTTAATGAGATAATTTATATCTGAGTGAAGTTACAAAATAATTAACTTAAAAAACTTTATTTTGAAATCTATTGTATTGGTATAATTTATATTAATAAGCTATATGAAAACTATATTATTAATGTAATGCATACATATAGCCATATAGGTACAGTTAAACATGTTTAAAACAATGAGTTATGTATGAATTAACTTTACAATTAATGTCTACAATATAATTAAATATTAACTTTTTATATAATATAAAAATAAAATTAGTGTTTCATTAACATTTTTTATAAACTATGTTAAAATATTAGGTATCCACCAATTCACTTGAGCATATTTTTTTTTTAATTGAGATATTTATCATACACTGTAATAGTGTAATATTCTTAATGTAGATTCTTATATAAATTGATTGCAAATATCTATATTTTTTTACTAATAATTATACACTTCATTTGAATTTTTAACAAAATACAAATACCTATATATTTTTACAATATAACAATTTAATCAATATTAATATTACCTAGATATTATTGTTCAAGAACATGACTCATTTTTTGTAATTTAGTACATTAACCAATTTATATAATACAATATTCATAAATAAGGTACTTAGCATAAGGTAATAACATAATAACAATCTATACTTTTGGTTAATAACACAAACAATAAATTATACAATAATTGTATATCAGATAATTAGGTAGGTAGTCAAAATTAAATCCTTCACTCACGTTCACTGATAACAATTAACTATATAGAACAATTATTTTAATTGATATCATAAATAATATCGGATGGTCTGTAAAAGTTTAGCAGCAGGTACTTATGACTCATCCCTTAAACTCTACAGAACGTTTAGTTTGTATCATGCACTAAGATATTTCAAAATATCTTAATCCATGATTTGTACTAAGTGTAAACAATGCATATGCTCCATACGTCAAATTTTAGAATTAGACTTACCTGGGAAATACTTGCTGGAAGGTTGCACCCTAGGATCCATGTGGCTGACTAGAAGACAGAGTGATAGGTGCCAGATATACGGCAAATGCACACACAATTCAATAGCGATGAAGCATTATGTATAACAACAGTACAACACCGAGTGTCGTCGTCAATACTATGTGATGAACAGTCGTTTATGTATCAACTGTCAACAGTGTCAACGTATGGTTACTCGTTTTGTTCGGGTGTAAAGTTCTTTGAACTATCAAGACGAGTGAGAACAGTGATTAATATTAAGCGTAGGTGGCGAGGACAGTTTGTGATGACTATTGAACATCGGTTCGTCAGCTTGTATTCGACTCACGGCAAAAAATAAATAGAACGGATGGGAACATTAAACAACAATTTATTATCGTAATCGTTTTCGTAAATATAGGTATCGAATGCAAACCGTAAACTGCAAAACACCATAAAGATAATGAAAGACTACAGAGGTTCAGACTAGCAACTACAGACTACGGAGTTGTAATGTTGTATAAACAGACGGGCCGATGCCCGATTGCCTGTTCACCGATATAATATATGTAATATAAACATGAAACACCTGTTTTCCGCCATAGCAGTATCCGTAGCTGATAACAGCCCCCCCTGCTATGATAACCGTGATAAGTGATAACCGTCTACCGACGTTATTGATAAAAAAAGAAAAGGCGACACGTCATATTATTATGCATAATATAAAGGATTTAGTATATTTTTCATGCAATCTGTCAATAGGCACTAGCAGTCGGCTAACTACTAGTGGACTGTGATGATTGGAAAGTGCCTATTGCCTAGACGCCTAGTTTCACTTTTATAGTATTCTGATATTTAGCTTATGCATCATGGACAATTATTTTACTATTTGTTGTTAGCTTGGAAATGTGTAGCGTACAGAAAAAAAATAACGTAAATATACTATAGTATATTAGTTGTTGGTAACAAGCAATCGCGAGTTGATTTCGTTTGTCTCACGCCTACTCGAATTTTACTGCTTTTGACTAATCTAAGTATTATGTTATCTCTATACTAGTTGCGTTATACAAGTGTAAATTACATTATTTAACTTAATCTGCAGTATGCTATATTTTTAATTTCTGTTTGTATATTATCTTGTTCAATATTTTGTAGTACCTAATTTTTTTTTCATAACCATGAGTATGAAACATCTAACTAACAAAACCCCAAAAATTCTACAAGAGCTTATGACCCAACAGGATAATTCGGTAAGAACTACATTAATTAAATATTAGTTTAAATTTATGGATTAAAATTTGTTGTAGAAATGTTTTGAATGCGGTTCTCATAATCCACAATGGGCTTCTGTCTCATATGGAATTTGGATTTGTTTAATGTGTTCAGGAAAACACAGAGGTCTTGGGGTTCACCTATCATTTGTCCGATCCATCACCATGGATTCTTGGAAAGATTTAGAGTTGGAAAAAATGAGAGTATGTTTATTTTATCAATGTTTGAATAATATAATAATTATCTCCAGTAAATGCACATTTTTGTAAATTAAAACAAAAGTAATAAAGAATATTATGTTTACTATTTAGGTTGGAGGAAATAGAAATGCCATAGAATTTTTCAAATCTCAACCAGACTGGAGTGATTCAATGACTATTGAACAAAAATATAATACTAAAGCTGCAGCATTATATCGAGATAAGGTTAATAGAATTAATAATTTAATATATTAATATTATACATTTAATCATTAATTAATATTGTTTGTCTATTTATAGATTTTAAATTTAGCTAAAGGGGAACAATGGAGCCCTACTACATCATCAGCTAAAGATTATAATGTAGACCATATGAAAATGTAATTTCAATTTGGTGAACTAATAATAATAAAATTTATTATCTTTATAAAATATATAAATAAATAATATTAAACGTATTCTAATTTTTCTTAGGAAAGGTAACCAATCTCAAAAGTATAATTTTAATGAATCGTCAACTAATTATAATGAATTGAATTCTGGCTATCAAAATGATGTTAACATTCCAAATATCAAAGATGAGAAAGAAGCATTTTTTGCTAGAAAACAATATGAAAACATGACAAAACCTAGGTAAGAAACTGCTATAATTAATAGTTGACGGTAAAAGTGTTAAAATAATAAGTGATATGTATATGTAATATGTGTGTGTGTGTGGGTATATTATTATGAAGAAAATAATATTCTCTCTATAATCATATTTTTTTGGGCTATTTTATGGTTCTAATTATTTTTGTACTTTTCTAACATAGTAATGTGCCTCCAAACCAAGGTGGACGTTATTCTGGATTTGGCAATACAGTTGAACCACCACCTAGAAGTCAATCTCAAGATCTTCTTGATTCTGCAGTGTCATCATTTTCTAGTGTAAGTTATACTATTGAAAATTATATATACACCATAGTTTTCAAATCATAGTTTCCTATAAGTGAGTGTACATTTTCATAAACAGTTATATTTCATTGTAATTTGTATTCCCAAATTAAGTGTTTTTAGTAAATTTAGAATAATAAATATATATATTTATTCATGTCAGTTTATTAAAAATTATTACTTATCACTTTCCTCCTCATATTATAAAATACTAATAGGCAGTGTCGATCTGTCTTATGGATAGGCTTTGGAAAACTATAAATTATATACATTATACAAACTTAAAAAATAATTTAGTATTTTAATAATTATAAAAATAAAAAATAATAATAATTAATTATGTTCTACATACTTATTTCTTGGAACTTCTGCCTATGTAATAAAAAATAATATACCTTATTGTAAAATAATAATAATATAATACTTAATTAAAATTAATAAACATAAATTATTAAAATTGTAGTCAGATTGGTTTGATCAACACTGTTGATAAGACAATTCCAATATTCTGTTATTGAAAATGTTGCTAATTATCTATTATGTTTGCAATGGGATTATTTATATATTTGTTTTAAGTGAATAATATATAAGAAATGTTTCAATGTGTTAGTTTTTTATTTTTTAATAATTATTAATATTTAATTAACCATTGGTAAAAATATAAAATTAATTATTATAGGGATGGTCTTTATTTTCTTCGTCTGCATCAAAACTAGCTTCTCAAGCTACACAAAGTGCCATTAAAATTGGTGGACTTGCTACTCAAAAGGTATCAGATATAACTACTGACATAAGCTCAAAGGTAAGTCGCATGCATTTTTTAAATTTTGAATTATAAAGAACATTTTCATTAGATAGTATAACCATTGATTATAAATACTATACATTATGATATGGCATAAGTAAATATTGGGTAGTTTTTTTGTCCTCATTAGTATTGTTTTTGTATTTGAGTACCAAAGTATCTTAAAATATTATATTAAGTTAATCATTGTTATATTTCTAAACATTTTCAAATTATTATTTTTTTATTATTTAAAAAAAATATATATTTTGGTATTTGGTTATGATTTGTAGTGTTTATCATATTTTATGATTTATGTTATGCTTGTTTGTATCTGTATTATTAGATAAAAGAAGGTACATTAATTGATGACGTATCCACTCAATTTTCTTCTATGACTACTAAGGTAAAGTATTAATTTTGTTAAAACTTTTATTTATTATTTATTTAATTTTAAATATTGTATTTCTTTATTTTCATAATGTAATTTATAATTTAGGTGAACGATTTAGGTCGTAAAGAATGGCAAAATATCACTGGCAGTAATATTTCTACACCGCCAAAATCACAATCAACTAATTTTGTTGCACATTCCACTGAGAATTCTTCCTTAATTTCTGAAGGTTCTTCTGGAAATCAAAAGTACAAATATTAATTATTATATTTATTTACAAAGTAGCAAATAATGTATACAGTAGATATAGATTCTTTTTATGTTGGACCTCAATATCTCACATTTCTGTCATTTTAAACTAAGTTTGCATGCATTATGTCCATTCTACAAACACTCACTTCTAAAATATGTGTTTGAAAGAACCAATTTTGTGTTTGAAAGAACCAATTTTGTGTTTTTAGTTTATTCCTTATTGTGTTTTAAAAGTGAATTGATTTACAATGAAATGTGTAGGTGAAAATATTAACTATGTCTGTACATTGGTATTTTTCGATAGGTAGTTAAATTTTTATGCAAGTTTATGACATTTTTGTATCTTTGCTATAGGATCATCAGGACACATTTAACCTTTATTTATTAAATAACTAATTCTTATATACAACATATTTATTTATTTTTAAATAGAAATGTGCAGCGTAAAAACAGCTGGACATCATGGGATGTTAATAATACTCATGCAGCTTCCTCAGATCAAACAACTGAAAAATATCAACCAATTCAAGATGAATGGAATAAGTGGGATAACAATTGGTAGATCTGTATCAAAATTTGTATTAAGTTTCTATTAAAAAAAAAAAAATTAAAGATATAAATACTTATAAATGTTATTTTTCATTTTGAATAAACAATTCTATTGTCTTCATTAAAAAAAAATCATTTAGAAAATTATATTATATTATATACTTTATTTGTGCTGTATTGTACATTTTGATAAATTCTACAAATCCATATTTATAGGTCATGTCCATGTTAAAGAGACTGTTAAATATTTGAAAAACTATAAATTAAAATAAATATTTATACAGCCCATTATTAATGTATTAAATTAAATGTTATGAGTTGTAATAATATGTCATTATTATAGCTAAATAATTTAAATTAAAATAAATTGAATATTATTTATGTAATGGTATTATAAAATAAACTATTTCTTCATTTTTAATTATATTATACTACTACTTAAGTTTTGGAGTTAAAAAAAAAAAATAAAAATAGAATTGAGGAGGGCAACTTGGTAGTTTGATTTTACTGGTACTTGTTGCTATAGATGATATTTTTATATTCTAATTGAACTTAGCTAAAAACCAAAAATTAATTTGATATGAACTTTTGTATGATAAAAAATATATTTATGTAAATGAAAAAAGTGTCATATTTGTATAAAGTTCATCTATAAGTAATCTTCTTAGAAAGTAATCTTCAATTTTTTTTATTTTTAAAAGCTGGATGTGATTTGAGGTAGGTAACAACAAAATTAGCAACGATTGACAGTATTTAGATAAATCAATATGTCACACCATGCAATGCTAAACAATACAAATTATGAATGTCTCAAGTAGACAAGTCATTGATGTTTATGAAAGTTAATATTATTTTTATCACAGAATAAAAATAAATAGTGAGCTGACAGTTTTCTCTAACATCTTCATAAAATTATTGATCTAAATTATGTATCAACAAATATAATATATATGTATATATTTTAATATTTTAAATGTTTTGTCCCAGACTTCTATAGCCTATTGCCCTGTTCTTGATATAATAGTAGTTTAAAAACACACATAAAAAAGTGGATTATAATATATTTTATATTTTAGAAAAATACTTCTGAATTCAATTACAGGACTGCTTAAAAGAATTCTGAAATTAAACAATATAAAATATTTACCAACAATTAGATCATTTGTATTGAATCTACTAAAAATATGATATATTTTATACATATATTTATATCATATCTATTGTAAAAATGTTTTACACAGACTATGTGACTTTTCTTAAGTTCCATCCATAATGCTTCTTGATTTTTTCCATAATATTTTAATCTCTAAATTTTTGGGTACTCCAAAAAGAGATTTTAATGCCTCGTGAGTCTTATGCACACAACAATAGGTTGGCATTTTTTAATTAATATAAAAAGAAGTACCTATGTCGATATTTTAATTAATATAATCACAATTATTATAATAATAATATGGTTGTCACGAATTAAGATATCATTTATCTTTTTTTATGTGTATGGCCATTGCTATATTCTGTGTTATGTTTACAGTTTCATAGGGATAGAATAGTATTCTATTTATTTTCTATTTTGTCGTTACTCGTTACTGGTTTGGCTGAATAGTAAAAATAAACGCAATCTAGAATTCTGGCGCGAAGATTTAGAAATAGCCTATTTCAAATAGGTCATATTTGGCACCAAAAGCGCTGTTCTGTGCTAGTACCCAGTGAGTAAAAACCACGATTTAATATATTATATAGGTTATATCCACAGATATGTATATCACGAAATAAGATATATCTTATATTATATTTTAATTCGTGATGTATATATATATAATATGTTTATATATCTGTGGGTATATCTTAAATCGTGGTGAAAACATATAATAGATAAGAAACTTTTATGCTCTCTAACCACAGATATATATACAGATATATAGATATAGTTTAGTATATATAAATCTACGTCTCTAAATACTATCAAAGAACATACTTATTATGATTAGTCTTATCAATGGTATTTGAGTATTTGCAACGATTTAAGATAATAATATTATTATAATAAGCAAAAAGTATTAAACTATTCAAATATTATGTGTAATGTGTATTATCACTATTATAGTATTTGGGCATTAATATTAATAATATAAAATTTTTACTTCTCCAATTGTAATGAATTATGTATTGTATTCGCGTTTCTGGCCGTTTCAATGGTGTTCGCTATTGAAAGAAATCATTTCAATTTTCGACAAAGTTGTTAGATATTAATTAGTTTTAGGTTGATTAAGAAGTTTGTTTCTTAGAAGAAATCAAAATGAATATATTGCCAAAAAAGAGGTAAGTGAACTAAAATTAAAGAATACAATGATTGTTTATCTGTTTTAAATAAGAATAATAAAAAAACATTGGATAGTTTAACTAATTTGAATAGCTGATGCCTGATAGGTACTTACTTCATATAGACATATGCCATAGGTATACAAGAATTGTTTTGCTGGGGATGTCAGTAGGTATATTTCAAAATAGATGCATTTTTAATTTCCGTTGTAAAAACACATATCAGAATTTTTTTTTTAAATTTATTTCTAGACAACCTAACAGTAGCCTACGCTACTAGTAGTGTAGGCTATCAGCAGGTAGATCTGGTAGGCCCAGGCCTACCCACTTTTCTCCAAAAATAAATATTTTATAGGTATCGTATTGAATGTGTTAAGTGTAGTCTAGGTAGGTATATGAATTTTATATAGGTAGGTAGGTACTATTAGTTAAAATTTTTAAATAAATGCTTGTACCCAAGAAAGAGTGTTTAGCTACACTACTGCAACTTAAGTTCACAAAGCAATAAATGTGCTCAATGTGTAATAATAAAAATTAATTTCAACTTTGACTTTTTTTAATTACAAAATATTTATAATATTATATAGGTAATTAGTTGTAATTATTAATACCTATGAATTTAATTTATGTATTATTTTATTATAGTTCTAATCTACGGTCAAAAGGTTGTAAATTTTTAAACTCATTTAATAACATATTCGTCATTTATCAGCGATGTTAGTTCTTGCTCCATAAATACCAACATCACTGCATTCAATCTGTCTTATGTCTTCATGTGGCTTCTTCATTATATTTTTACCAAACTTAGTTTGGAAAATTTCTTTTATAAGAGCAACTTATGACAGGAATGCTTATAAAATGTTTTAATGCTTTATGTACATTAACAAAATTTTTACTATTGATGAAATATTTTGTTTGATGGACCTGCTACAAAAACAAGCAAAGAACATAAAAGTCTTAGTTCACTTTTTAATTCATCAGTATCAAGTTAAAACTTTTGTGAATGTAATTCTGTATCAAGTTCTTCAATTTTTAGTCCAATTAAACGACCAATTGCACTAACAATACTTAAGATTTCTTGCTTTTCAAGACTGTTATAACAGTTATACAAATCATCTAATACAGTGAAGAATACAATTGACATTTCAATTAAATTTATTTTATCTGTTGTGGCAGGGGTGGACAAACTTTTTTTGGTCATGCTCTACTAAAAATATACTTCACCTTTGAGGATTGACTTCCATATAAAATTATGCAAATAAAACTTATCGACAATTTGTTCACTATCACCTCGATTAATTTTCTCACTAGTGTCCCTAAAAATAAATTCTTACATGATCGACTTTGAAATTGTCTGCGATCGACCGTTTGGCCGCCCCTGTGTTATGGTATGTTATATTTTCATATCGATTTTTGTTTAAACCTTTCTTAAGCTGTGATGGAAGTTTATAAAAAAAAAGTAGCTAAGCATAAGCTTAACTATAAAAATATCTGATTTTTTTTTTAGTTTTTAACTGATTTTTGTTTATAATAAGGCTTATAAAATATCCCACTTAAGAGTAAAGAACAAAAAAGTACTTTGCAGACCACAGGAAATACCTCGACATATCTGGCATCCTCACTACATACGCCTTTGATATATTATTATTAAGGCTCGGAAGTTGATGACCTATAAAAAAAAAAAAAATGCAAATATGACATAAAAATGACAAAAATGTCCTTTAAATATAGGTAAATAAAAAAATTATATATATTAGTTTGTAGTAATTTTCAAGTTTTAAGTTATTGGTATAATGGTCGACACGAAACGATAAGAAGTGAACTAGTGTAAAATCAGTAAAAATGTGGGAAATTTACCTATAAATGTCAAAAAATGACTTTAAAAGTAATAAACATCAAAAAATACATAAAAAAATGCAAAATAAAAATTGATTATTCAGATTCACATGCTAATAAAACAGATTTGTGGTCAGGAGAGCATCATCTAAAAAGCTCCAAAAAAAAAAAATGCAAAATGCATCAACTTCCGAGCCCTAATTATTATACAATTTACAAAACTACATCCTCTGGAAGATGTATTGACATTATTTTATTATGTTATCAAACATATTACATTTAAGACAATTAGGTAAGCAATGTTTAGATCATACCGTTTGAAATGTGATATTCTTGAATTTAGATATGTTAACTAGGTACTTCTAAATTGTATTTCTATTTAATATTTTGAATTGATTATAAAATAAGTTAGATAGGTGTACCAATTATATTACTGTATTGTATTAGAATAATATTAAATTGGTAAAACGAGATAAATCAATTTTTTTGTTTAAAAATTAATACTTATTAAGGTAATTTTAGATCAAATAGATTAAACAATTGTAGGTATAATGTACCGTGAACTTATTGTTCTACATCATATCATGAAGTATATTTTAGTTAAAATCACTATTGTGTATAACTTTTTTCTTAGTATAAATATAATGATTTTCATAATATTCTTAAAATTATACAATAAACTTACCTTTTAATAAATTATTATTATAGGTGGCATGTACGAACTAAAGATAACATTGCGCGAGTTAGGCGTGATGAAGCACAAGCAGCTGAAGAAGAGAAGAAACTTAAGATGAGGATACAGCTAGCTGTAAGTGGATAAAAAATTATTTTTATTATAATTTAACTTAAAAATGATGTACCATTCATTAAATTTGAAAAGTAAAAAATTATACAAAATAAATTTATTAAGTACCTAATTCTCATTAATTATTTAGTAAAATAATTGTATATTAATCATATAATAATCTTTATCATTACGTAATTTCATACATACTTAAAATTCAAACGCATTTAAAATTCTTGATTTTTTTACTTAATCTATTAACTTGGGTTTTAATTTGTTTTTATTTGAACAATTAATTATATATTTGTATTAATAATATTTATATCTTTCATAGGAACAAGAAACAAAACTTTCATTGCTGAGAAATAAGTCAAAACAGAGATATGATGACTCTGTAGATCGACCCGAAGAAACTAAATCAGAAGTGTTAACTCATGTTAACTTTTTTCAAGACCTTGAAGATGGACATGTTGCCCATACAGGTGTTAACAAAGAACACGAACAGGAGAAAAAGGAAGAAAAAGAAGCATATGAAAAAAAAGTTGGTTATCTTACTTATTTAGGACAGGACACAGATGAAGTGACTGGTAATATACAATGGTATAACAAGAAACCAAAACGATTAGACTTGTGTAAAACCGATAAAGAAATTGAAACTAAAGTTAAAACATTTAATGATCCTCTTATTGTTATGAAAAAATATGTTGAAACAGATCAAAAGAGTAGTGAACATTCAAAGGCATTAATTAAGAAAAATGACGAATCACCTATAAAAAAACACAAGAAAAAACATAAAAAAAAACATAGAAAAAAGGAAAAAGTTAATGATAAAAACGAAAAAAATATAATTTTGGAAAAACTTAGAGAAAAAAGATTAAAGAGAGAAAGAGAAGAGAGATCTAGAGCTAGTCAATTATTAGCAAGGATGAATGGAGTCATACCTGTCGAAGTTTCAAAACCACAACCAAAACCAACTATTGTTCAAAAGTATAATTCTCAGTTTAATCCATACTTAGCTAAGCAAAATTATCCTACAACTTAGTATGTTTAAATTAATAAACAAATAATTTAAAAAAATGTTTTATGCATTTAATAAATCTATTAAATGTTTAAATATTTAATTGTTGTATAGAATAAAATGTTAAAAAAAGATAATAATATTTATTTATTTAAATATATATTTTTTAAAAATACAGCAATAAATAGTATTTTAATTCTTGTACCACCTACAAATTAAATTATGTAAAGAAAATGCCAATCTAAATAACTCGTAAAATTTTTAAGTATCGACGACTTTTACTTTTTGAATAATAACTAATATTTAAAATTGTTTGAGCAGAATAAATTGTTATCGTTACTAATTTTATATAAACTTAAAATTCAAACACATTTAAAATTCTCGATTTTTTGAAAACTGTTGGAAAATTTTTATTTTTGATCTGTATAACGCACCAGCCACCAAAGATATTCACTTTGCCATCGGAAACTACCCCCGAAGTTTGAAATTGGTTGTTGAAGCATAATTTCGACAAGTTATGCTGTACACAAAAAAAAAAAAAACTCATCATTGTAAAGTCAATACATTTATCACTTCGTTCAGAATCTAAAAGTGTAATGTATTTATTTGGACTTTTTACCGTACCTATTTTAATTTCAGAGCTTTTTTCCGAATACCAACTCATTTAGTCCTTCTAAATCCAGTCCTAGAATCAGTTTATTGGTTTTTTCAGTTCATTATGAGCTGGTTAAAACCTTTGCCGAAATGCCGAACCTTTAAAAACATCAAAACTATGCCAATTCCCAAGCATAATACCTACTAAAATTTTTTATTAGGCCCGGGCTTAGGGTGGCAAATTTTGTAAGAAATGGAAAAAAAAATCATATAAATATTTACCACATTTTTTTTCTTGGGATAGGAGCGGCATATTTAAAAAGGCCTAGGGCGGCACCTGTTCTAAATCCTGCCGTGCCCACGCCTAGGGTGGCATTTAGCATTTTTAAAATATATAATAATAATATAAGTACCTACTAACCTACTAAAAAATACATTTTGTGGCTATACCATGTGGTCATAATTACGTTTGTGTGAGTGTGTAGGTTATAATTCACTTATTTGTATAAAATAAATGTATAAAGGTAATATATATATTAATATATATTAATAAAGGAGATAATGTAACATTTAGTTAATAATAAATAATAATATTATTAAAGACACTGCCTAGACTCATTTACTATTCTAAGAACGCTTATAACATATAGGGTTACCAGATTATATTTTTTTGAATCCGAGACATTTTGAATGGATAAAAATTAGTTATATATTACATATAAAAGAAAAAAAATATATTAATTACAAATAAAAATAATAATAATTCATATTCTTAGTCCTCGGAACTTTAGGAGTCCAGGGTTTCTTCTGTTGATTTTACTACATAGTTGGCTGATCCATGAATTTGATTCCCAAAATTTGGTCCTAGAATACTTCACAAGATTTATTATTGAAGCACGTTTTTGGTTTTTATAATAAGAGTAGCTTCTACCGTTTTAATATCAAGTTTGTTTCTTGAATTTGTCCATGTGCTATTCATCAGTGAAAAAACACGTTCCACAGCTGCATTTGAACCCGGTAAAACAAAACTAAATTCAACAACTTTTAATTGCTCAAAAAATGCATGATTGTTATCGTTGAATATTTTGAAAATGTACCTGTATTAATTTATTTTCTATTTCTTAACAATGCCACTCGTCATTTTGTTGATGAAAAAAATTTTGAATTGTTCAAAAAACATTTCTTCGTCAAAATTAACATTATTTGACATTATAGCTTTTATAAAGAGTAGGTACCTACTGATTTTTGATATTTTCCCAATTTACTATTGTCATTAGGGCTAATGTTATAAAATTAGACCAAAGTCTAAAAATAAAATACTTATGATTATCGCTCGTATAATCTTGCATTTTGTAATGTTTTCTAAGAACTGAAAATCGGTATTTTATCGAGTAAAATTTTGAAACCGGGACAAATCGCTGTCCCGAAACACTTTGTCGGGACACTTGGTTAAAAACCGGTAGTGTCCCGACAAAACTGGGACGTATGGCAACCCTATAATAACATCATGACGTTTATAGTTCAAATTTTTACGAAATATGTCGAAAATGCGAAAATTTGCAAGTCATTTCGAAGTTGAAAAATCATAAAATTTGTTGAGTTTATAACTAAGGATTAAAAATACAATTCTGAGTTTTCCACAAATTTTCCTTGAAGTAGCTATAGAGAAAACTCGAATCTCGAAGCATCATTATAGGACAAATTCTAAGTGCGTTTGAAATTTAAATGTTTACGAAATCGCGTAACGATAACGATTTTAAATATTTGTTATTATTCAAAAAGTATAAGTCATGGATACCTACTTGAAAATTTCACCAGTTATTTAGATTGGCATTT
>VUJU01005435.1:0-13823 GCA_009835225.1 Aphis craccivora
TCTATAATAGTATACCAGGTCCACCTGGCTATATTAGTGAAAAGTAAGTAACTGGTATTAGATTCTGAGCGGAGCGATGAATGTATTGATTTTACAATGTTGTGTGTGTGTTTTTTTTTTTTGTGTGTGTATACACGAGAAAGTGTCGAAATAATGCTTCAATTTCAAACTTTGGGGGTGGTTTCCAATAGCAAAATGAATCTAGTTGATGCAATGGGGAGGTCATTTTTTGAATTTTACAATAGTTTTCAAAAGCGCCGGGAAAAACAAAAAAAAAATAAGGAAAAACGGGAATTCAAGTTTTCGACCAAATCGATTTTTTTTATATGGTTGTAATTCAAAAACTAATCACTGTAAATACTTGAAATTTTCATCAAATGTAATGTCAATGTTATCTATATACAGTTAAATTTTCAAAATTTTTTGACTTTTTTTAATTATTTATAGACCACTGAAATTTTTAATCATCTTTGAGAAAGTACGGTGAATAATAATATTATGTACCTACGAATAAATCGATTGATTTTTACACTGGCGATTTTTCTTCTATACGATAACAATAATATACGCGATTCGTCTGCAGGATTATACCCGCGGGGCAGGATGTGCGTCTATATCCTGGCACGGGATAACCCATTGTGCACTGCTGCGTGTGGACTCGCGAAGGGTGTTATATACAGTCATCAATAATTTTCGTCAAACAAAGCGCACCGAACGACCTGTACACAGCAATACGATTCATTGCGCGTGTGTATGGTTGTTGTACAGCTGCCGTACACGGTGTCGGGCACACGAGATGATTCACACACGACGACGTATATTTCGCGATACTGTTTAGCGGAACGACAAGACGCGCGTCCTTACTATAAATTATTTATAGCCACTGCTGCGCTGTCGCCATGTCAGTCACGACAATCGGGGCAGAAGACTCGTACACAAGGTTCGTATTATTATTATCGCTCCTGTCTGCGCGACTGTTCACGCGTCGCTTGACACGGAAGCGCTTTTATCGCAAAAAATTAATCCGAGTAGACGGAACGCGTACGTATATATAGTTCCCAGTACGATTTCAATGGCGATCGATACGGACCGAGATAATAATAAGACGACGAAAATTCCCATCGAAATAATGGTGTCTAGAAAATTTCGTTGAATCTTTTGATTTTCGCGCGGTTACGTCGTGCAAGATCCGTCGACGACGATCTGCAATCTCTGCACAGTTCGCCACTAAACTCTCGCGGTGTACCCGCGCGCAATAAAGACGTTGCATAAATAAATCAAATAAATCGGTATTAGATTGTGTGTGTTTGTGCACGGGGGAAATAACGGTTTTTTCCCTTTGATTTCGGAGACCACCCTGCTCTATACCTACATCTTGTATATAACTGGATGGAAAATAACTTATTATCACTTAATGTAAACAAATCAGTATGCATGCCGATAGTCACAAACCGATCACAGTTTCCAGTTGGAGTAAACTTCATATTACATCAATGTTCCTTAAATAAGACAATCTGCAATTGCAAACCACTTAAAATGGTACAACAATTTAAATATTGAGGAGTCATAATGGAGCAGGAGCTGAAATGATCTGAGCATATAAAATTTATCAAAAATAAAATTCGGAGATTAATTTCTCTATTTTATAAAATTCGCTTTCTTAATAAATCAGTTGTAAGGCAAATTTATATGGCATTATGCAATTCACTCTTATTATATGGTATAACATGCTGGGGTGGCGCCAGTAGAACAGACATAAAATCGGTATATATTGCCCAGAAAATTATTATAAAAGTAGCCTACTCGTTACCGCCAACATACCTTTCAATAGATATTTTTAAAAATACTAACATACTATCAATCTATAAATTATACTTTAAGCAAACACTTATAAAAACAATTCAAATGCAGATACTTAATAATACAGATATAATAGACAGTAGAACAGGTTATAACATAAAATTACCTTATATATCATTATCCTGTACAAAAAGTGCTCCCGATTATATGGTCAAAACTATATTCAACAATTTAGGAAATGATGTAAAGAGTCTAATAAAGTATGAATGTGAAAATCAGTCTAATAAAACCAATGAAAAAAATATAATTAACAAAAATCGTATAAAAAATGTTATTACTAAAATAGTAAATGACCTTGATGAGAATGTGTGTAAAAATAATTTATTAAAAAGTATTTATGTGTAAATATAAATGATTATCTTATTAGTATCATTTAGTTGTATAATTATAAGATAATGTTATTCAGAGAAGTAAAACACATCATTCTCAATTGTATAAAAAACATGACATTGTTATTTTATTATATAATATAATTAATATGTATAGGAACTCCGTATACCAGAAACGAGCTTGCTCAGTTGGTATACGTATCAGCTCTTATCACTATTATTGTAATAACTAATAATTTAACTTTTGTAATTTGATTATTGTATTGAAATAATGATATTGATTTTGCTGAAATAAATAAATATACATCGAGGTTTATACATTTTCGTTTCGTCAATGACTATATATATTATATATATAGTAGTACTAGCTTCGTTTACGTTACACGGTAGCTGCTCTCCGGCATACAATACAATAGCTATGCGAATGATGCGATGACGATGATGATAATAAAAACAATAATAATTTAAAACGGCGACCTTCCCTACGGATGGCAACACGCCAATCTCTACGAGAAACAACCCTTGTGAATAGTCAACCGCAATAAACTGCAATTTAAGGAGCATAATAATGTCAGTCTTATGTTAGTCTTATACTTGTAAAATTATTTCTTATTTGTTTAACTTCAAAACATTTAGTATAAATATTACAGATGTGTATTACATAATAATATATATTATTAAATAAATTGTATTATGTTTATAATGTTTATATATACCTAATATATTATATAACAGTTTTTTCTACTACATATTTATTACATATAAATAATGAATATATGCGTATAATATGTATTATGTATGTGTTCATAATGATTTGGTAGTACCTAAAATTTCATTATAAAATAGTGAGAAATACATTTTTAGAAAAAGTTTTCTAAATAAAGATGGAAACTGCAACGTATCCGTTTACATATAGCACCCTGAAGCGGACCGGAAAATAATAAAGAACATTTCGGGAATAAACGAAGTAGGTAATAGAGAATCACAGATAAATGTTGACGCGTTAGTTTCATTAAGCCTTACTCAGATTAAAAGTACTGAAGTATCTATTATATAGCCAATAAAGAATAAACATTTTTAGAATTAAAAAAAAAAAAAATGATGTAGTTAAATATACAGGAATATCGAATAAAACATAATATAACAATTTTATTGGTTTTTCCCCGTCAGTATTAATTATTATTGACGCTGAATCCTAATCTTAATATCATATAATAATTATCTAAAAAACTTTTACTGCTTAATTTTGATTTGTATATTATCCACCATTCACAATTTTAAGATAAAGTTATACTTATACACGGAAAATAATCTACAGTTTATTATTGACACACTGTTGTGTAGTATTAATGCATATACCTACCCATTTATTATTAAATATCCGTTTGTGTATTGTAAAATATAATGTTGACGTGAAAAGGATGGAAATTAAGTATTTAATCTTGCTGTAGTATACTTGTGTAATAATTGTAATACATAGCAAATAAATAAGTGTATCAACTTGACTGCTATGAGATCTAAACGTGGGTCTCAGTAGATTTTCATAAAATGCCACGGTTTTTTTCAATAAACTTTCCTATCAAAAGTAGGCGAAAAATATAAAATGTGATAACTCAGCGGGAAAAAAATGTTATATGCATGCTATTGATACCGACAGATAGTGGCTACACTGTAGAATACGATTTTGACACCAATGTCTTAAAAAATGAGACCCAAAACGAGGTACCAACTAAAGAAAATTAGTCTGAGATCCAGAAATAAATCTCAAGGCAGTCATGGAAGTTTTCAAAAAAAAGCGTGGTAGTCAAGTTGTTATTTTGTACATATTTCAGTGTCAGAGATCTTTTATACTCAATTCCGATATGCCATCAAAAATGAAGAATGAAATTATTTTCGGTAGGTAGTTGTCTAAAGGATTATCGAAAAAATAAATCGAAAAAAGGACTCGAATTTATAAGTTATATTATAATAACAACATATTTAGAATATTAAAAACATAGTCGCTAAAAGTATCGTTTCATTCTTAAAAAGTTCCTTTTTTACCTACAAAGACATTCCAGACATAAATGCAATTATTGTGGTCGAATTCTTTACGAAACAATGGTATTATTGTGGTGTTAGGTATTTTTATTTTATTCCGTGATTTATTAAAACAATAAAGGTTAGATAGGTATATTGTACACGAGATGATGCAGCATAATAATAATATACGAAATAGCAGATTTTTTTTTTTTTTGAATCGCACCGGTGTTAGTAATTTAGTACGGTATATCGAACCCGCGACGCAAATATAAAATATAATATACTCCGGAGGGTAGGAAAAAAAAATTCGCTGTCATCAGTTATATAGCAGTTGTATATAACGCTATACATAGCTGCGATATTGTGACGACGGCAATGGCGTATTGTTCTTCTACACGTATTGTAATCGTACTTAAACACACACACACACACACATACGTCGTAGGAATTTAACGTTTAGAAAGCAATCTCTGTTCACAGACGCCACCGCCGCCGCCTCTTCTTTTATTCATATTATATATCCGTCACCGGTACGCGACGGCAGTCCTTTCGTGGAAGGTTCATCCGCGATCTCCTTCCGCGTTCTAGGGCGCGGAGCAGTGTGCGCGTCTCTCGCGCAGTTTAGTGTAGTATGTGGCGTTTCGTGCACTGCGCTAATGCTGAAGTGAGGTGGGCTGACAAAGGATATACATACAGAATCGTGTTACAAAAAAAACTTCTGTTGAATGGTGATGACGGTGGCGGTACCCGAGTCGGGTACTGGTGAGGGGAGGATTACGTCGGGATAGCTTTCTCGCTGATGAAATCGCATTCCGCGGAACCAAAGACCCGTGACCGACCGACGTCTCGACCGCCGCCTTTATCGTTTTGCGCGCGCCGTGAAAACAAAACGGAATTGTGCGGCGAGACGTCAATGCCTTTAAAAAAATTTTCTCGCAATTTTTTTTTTTTGGTTTTTCGACCGGGAAATTTTTCTACTTTCTTACTTCTTCCCACATCCCGGAACGACCAAGGATATACGAAGACTCACGGTGGAAAAATAAAATCCTTGACAAACAACAGAAACATCATGAACGACTACGCCACTATACCTTTAAGACGTGAATAAAAAGGGAGATAAAATTGAATGAATATTATTTAATGTATAAAAAATATTGATGTACTATAGAAGTCAGCTGTCGTATTTATTACACAACATAAATATTTATTCAACCAATTCTATAATATCTCCCATAATTTTTGATCTGATTAATATTGTTGTAACCGTGATATAATAATACACATATCAGCGTGTAATTATTAGTTTTATGTATTCAATATTTTTATGATACGAATTTTATTTATATAATATGTAATAAGCAACAATACACGATGTAAATTGGAAATTGATGTGAAAGGTTTTTAGTGTTTTTACCGACATTAAAATTTTTATTAATATCGTATTTATACTATTTTCAGACTAATCGTTACAATATTGTTTTCATGATTTGAAGCGTATTAATATATTAATTTACTTATAATATAGAATCCCTACATTTAAAACATATTACCACATATCTTAAAAACACTATCATTTGGAACCAATAAACTATGGTGATATGCGGGATAGTAATTTTACCTTAGACTGGTTTACAAAAATTGTCAATTGTATTTGTCAATTTATTTTAAATTATTAAAGACTAAGAGTATTCATAGTATAATGTTATTATAGAAGTTGACATATTTTTGATATACATTCACTATTTTATTTATAGGACAAAATAAAGTAAGATAAACTATGAGAAAAGTTAAGATACATTTTCAAAATATTTTGATTTATCGTTGTTTCAAATGAAATATAACAATAATAAATCCAAAAATACTATCCAACACCTGATAATTGTACTAGTTTTATTTAAAAAAAAAAAATATAATATTTTCGTGTTTTCCCACGTCGTCGAAACTTAATTTGCCGAATCCTAATTCGCTGGCTTATTACATTAATACATTAATTTAGTAAGTAAATTGTATCAAAAATAAAATTAAATATACATTTTTAATGTAGGTATAAATGGTTAAAAAAAAATTATTATATAAAAAACTAACTAAATTCACCAATTTATACTTCATATGGATTTCATGTGTGGATTGTGGATAAACATTTAAACATTGAACTTATATCAACAACATACCATACTATATTATTGCGGTCATATCCGTTTTAGATAAAATTATTGTCACCTGTCAGTGAATCGGGAAGATTTAAACTATATTAATAAAACTGGTATAATTTGTCGGTGAACTGAAACGTCGGCAAACTATATTATACTGTCGGTAAAAAGTGAATATTTTAAAAATATTTTAAAACTAGTAAACTTATCGGCAAATTGAGTTGTCGGCGAATCTCAATTCGCAATTTGTCGAAGTGGGTACGAATCATTTCCTGTATATGCAATATCTCATGTAAAATATTGATTCATATTACATGACATAATATTTTAATACATTAAATGCACTTATATATACTACATTACGGTTTGATATTTAATTTTTTAGTGTTCAACGTGTTCATAATTAAAAATCTTCCGTTTTATAAACTAATCCAAAATTTTAAAATGTGTGGATCTAAGGGGTTATCGATTTAATGTTAGACACTAATTACCTTACATCAAAAAGTGATGTTCACCTCATATTATGTTATGCATTAAAAACTCATATTGTTACTTTATTACATATTTATTAAATATCATAAAATCATAGTATTATAGTATCATTCTATTATGTGCATATTAGAATATCTAGTAAACAAAATAATTGGAATGATGTGAAATATTTATGTTTGGCACAATAAAACAAATACCTACCTTTAATAGGTTCTACAGTTTTATATTGATTATATTATATTTTTAAACAATTTTATCAATTTTACACTATAAAATAGTGTTTGTTTCTTTTAGTTTAAGATTTATGTAGAAAAAGTTTAAATTTTTATACTTAATTGATATTTTTAGACTATTTTTATCAATATTACCTGTGATTGTAGGACTATATTTTTAGTTATAACATTAATAATTTTATAATTTAAAAAATAAAATAAAATGTATTAATCGTGAAAAAAAATCAATGAACGTGTACGATTAATTAAGGATTATGATTGGCGGGTAATAAATTATATAAGTACAAAATCTATATTATTACAATATTTAGTTGAAAAAACTTAAGGTACATGAAACATATTTTATTAAATTGTCGTCACGAAAATTGATTTTTGTCGAGAAGTTCATCATTTTCAAAATATAGGTATTATATTATTAAATAATTTGATTATTTTGAGATTTCGTTGGACACAGTTAAATTTTGTGTTTTTATCTAAACGTACTTCCATTTATGGGATTGTAGCTCATACAAGTAATATGTGTTTTTCTTTATTTGTGAACAATACCTATTTTTCTAACAAAATCGTATAATATTAATATTATATATAGTGTACGTTAAAATAAAGTTATAATTTAATAAATGGTAAAACAATAAACAAGCAAGTACACGTGTACGAATTGTATTTCATACATCCCAAGACGAACAGTATAGTGTGTTCAGTTATCGATCGGAGTGAGATAACAACTTGGGACCAAACCACTGAATGCCGAATGCCCCTAAAGGGGCTGTCACTAGTATGGAGATAACAGAGATGGTCAACAATCGACTAGCACTTTCCAAATCTTCGTCTGTCCCCATCATTCTCGCCATGTCCAACGCTACCGGAGCAAGAGCGGCCTGCATAAAAAAATATTATGTTATATTATATACGCGGAGCATACTCGTAAATAATTAATAGCAAATTTATTTGTGATAAACTAACACAAATCGCATAAAAGATTCTAATAAGAACAGGATTTCGATAACTAATATATATGGTATAATACTATACTATAAATGTGATACTTGCCTGTACAGTTGCTTTAGGAAGCCACGCGATATTAATGAATATTACTTCTTTAATGTTGAGTCCTGCTCCCCAAACTGCACACGACGTTACAATCAAACGCATCTAAAATAAAATCTAGTAAATAGTTTATTTTAAAATATTTTTAAGTATCTGTTATATACTTATATCCGTAATACCATTAATATTAAATATAAATCATAATATTTTTAGTAAACAAATAATTTGTATATAAATTATATAACCGTTGCCTTATTAATCTACATGCATAAAAACATAATAAATTTCAAAATTTTTTTTCTTATTCGGTCCACAGCCACTTGTTTGTTTTGTTAAAAAAACTAGTTTTTCGTATTTTTCATAGTGTAAAATTCATGCCATCATTTCAGAAACGCACTATACACATTAAAAAAAACGTCGTAGTATCCTATAGAACAATAATAATATAGAATATCTCCGAATTTAATGTCAAAAAATACAAAATAAGGAGTTTTTAAAAAAATCACATTATGTAAAATACTTGGTGAAGAATTAAGTTTTCATATTCAAAATTCCACATATAATATGATCTAATGCGTCGCGGTATTATATATTATATTATCATATTAAACTATTAAACTGTTAGCTGATAACCATATTTGATTGCACGAGAATATAACTTACTATTAATCCACAAACGAGTACTAAAAGTCCAGCGATGACTATGTCGCCACCCTTGAGAAGTTCGAATTTGACTTCAGTGCCTATAGACGCAAATAGAATCGGCTGGAGTCCGAACCAAATACACTCGAACACTGCTTCAACTGGATTGACTTTGTTGTTGGCTCCACCTTCTACGTCGTCGTGTGACAAAACTATGGTCGGTCTGTTACAGTTCTGCTTTTCTTCTCTCCACTTCCAACCGGTGCCCGCAATGAACGACGATATGATACAAGCTAGAGGACCAGCTCCCGGATATCCGTACCACTGACTGCCGGTCACAGCCAAAAAACCACCGGAGCCTAACAGAAATGCTCTCTTTGTTGTTACCGATTTTTCCGTCTGCGAATGAAACGTTGAAAACTTTAAACATTATCGTTGCATCTTATTTACATCACACCGCTCTCGTTTCATCGACCTACTTGTTTTTCACGATTCTGGTCGTTATTTTGAAGTGGGCCTTTTCGTGTGGTGTAAGATACATTTGCCCACGGTGCGGGTGGCACAAAGATTAAAAGGAATCCCCACACAAGTCCTAATGCAGTCCCAATACAGACGTCTTCAGGCCCTTGAACGATCTTACTGGTTAAGTCACCTGTTTACAAATAACGTTGATCTATATAATATAACATATATAGATATATATATATCTATATATATTGTTGTACTTACATCATTTTAATTAATAACTGTAATTTAAATATTTTTACTTAAAATATGAAGCAAATACTATAAAATAGTCGTACTACTTGTACTATGTATAAGTTATTCAAAATGCACGGTTCATAATATTCAAACATGTTTATTTTACAAAATTCTTATTGCGTTGTTGTCAAATTCAGTTCGTGGAAGTATAATCAGTTGCGCCGTACAGCGAACATTATAATTATAACATTAAATATTTTAATAACGACGTACCAGTTGAAAAGACGATGCCCGACAAAACGCCAAAAGCGCTAATTGACACGATGTCGTCCAAACTCGATGCAGCTATCACCAACGTGTTGACCCCGTTTTTTTCACCATAACCCATATGCTTCAATCGTAACAGATTCGGCACCAATACAGCTGGACTGACGGCTGACAAGACGAACCTTACAAATCAAATATACATACGATTTTACATACTATTAAACCTAAAATGATTTATTAAAGTTATTTATTGGACTTTTAGAACATAATAATAATAATATTAAAATAGGTAACTTTCATTTAAAATTGAAATATTAAACGTTGGAAATTATTTGGCCACAGAATTAAATTGAATGATATCGATGATTCATAACCATTTTACAATTGATAAATAATATATATGTTACAACCACTTGTCCAAGTAATTCAAAATGTTATATAAAAGTTATTGCTGTTTGTAGTTTTTTTTTTTTTAATTAATTTAGTATTTTGATGTAAATTTAATTTCCGATTTATTTTGGTGTACTAAAATCTAGCGACAATTTAAATGAATTCAACGGTATACAATATAGTTAAAATACGATCCACTCATTCGGTATGACGCGTTGGCTAATAACGAAAATATTGTTTTAATTAATGCGACCAAATGATAAAATCATTGTTCATAATAATTTAACGAAGTATTACACTTACAAATTTTATACATGCGGTAAACGTATATATGCACGTTGTCTTGTGTGCTTTACGATTGACTTGTTTAAGCGGCATTAGAAAAATACTTTAAAAATCTCACGACGAATAAATTAATGTATTATGGTTGTATATCATCAACACACTTAAATCGTTTAACCGCGTAATCATTTTTTTTATTTCTCTCAGACGTAGCTTAAAATATCTCCGACATCGGACAATTAATGTCGATTGTATACATAGGTATACATAAGGCTACGTAAGGCTATTTGATTTAAACGAATTCAACGTTAAAGTATAATCGATACCTACAATACATATGCATAGTATCAATCGTGATAATATCGTTATAATAATATACATCAGTTCGTTTCGTAAAAGACGAACCGACTTCGGTTGCGTTAACATAATAATAATTGTAAAATCGAAAAAGCACCGGTAGTTTTTTCCGGTGTTATTCTTATCTCTGATTTTCGTGCAAATGTCGACAGATGGTGGCCGTTCTCAGAGCAGCCGCGGTATAAGTTCAAATCTACTTTATCGGTTGCATTGATAGTCGTTTTTTTTTCATTCATCCCGTGACGACGAACTCACAACGGCAATATAGCTATATACTCTTTGCAGGTATACGTCTTTATTTTATCATCATTTATAAATAATTCACCAAATACGACGATTTATCATATTTTAATAATTTATCGCGAGTTAATTCGTCGCAGTATATTATAACAATTAACTGAAACAATATTTGTCTACGGACATAATATTATAATATTATAAGCTATATATCACAATTATATCGTTATTGTTACACACTCACCCGAGCATCAGACCCCATTCCCAAGAGAAATTGGGCAAAATGTAATGAGCTGCTACGGCCGCCGCCGCTGCTTCGGCCACGCACGGCAACAGCGCCAGTCTGGTCACGGCACCGCTGAGCCGGCGTAACTGGGCCGCGTTCATTTCCAAGCCGCCTTTGATCAAGATCACCGACAGCGCAGCCTCTCTGCGAACAACATATTATCACGTCAATGACGACGACGATAAATCGACAATGCACAGCGACAATAATATTATTGCATTATAGGTTTTGTGATGTCCTCGGATTTGATTTTATACGGACGCGTGACAAAATATTATACAGACATACTTTGGACTACGAATATTCTTTCAAAAATCACGATTTTTAAATTATTATAAAAGAAAATGTTTTATGAAAGATCGTGTGAACATTATTTGCTACATAATATAATGAAGATTTTCGAATTTTCGAATTAATGAATTTTCGAAAACGTTCCCGTAATGTTCGATTTATTCAACGACTTTACACCGTTTATATTCTACTTGACAAGTTCGATTTTTAGAAATTAGTCGATTCAGAAACCATACTATAAAATTGTGTTTAGGTCTTTTTTTTTTTAAATTAGTTTAAAATTAAAATATCCTTGTCCTGTTCACAAAAATGTAACTAGCTATATGTCTTGTGTAGGTTTACCACTCCTGCGATGTAGTATCTTTGTAAAGGCACGGTAGGTGAAAATCCAAACGTTTGCAAGTGTTAAATTGTGTCAAGTATCTACTTCCCTTATTTACAGTAAAGGTATACTTAACATTTTAATAATTATACGCGTAGAACTGAAAATAGTATTACTTTTATTCGTCAATTCAGATTGTATAGTTAAGAAGTACAATTTATTTTTTAAAGATTCACGCATAAAACTTTTCTACTTTAGGACCTTTTCCCTTGCCCATTCATAAAAAAATACATCGAATAATATAATACTTATCAGGGTTGGTAAATATAGACGACTGAATTTATTCAAACTCTCGATATCCAAGTTAGGTATCTGAAAAGAGTTTAATAACTCAATATAAAATACTGTAAGTCAAATTAATAATAATACACTTAGAATTTATAATATACAATAATAATTGTTATACTACACTAACTGTTATTAGTTATATTTCCTAGTACCGATATTAATTTTATATTTTATCATGCGGATAAGTAACTAATAACCTTTGCTGTTGATGTTTTTTTAAGTTCAGTAAAAAAAAAAATAAAATAAAAAATATGCGTATAAATATTTTTACTCTACGCTTTGATCGAAAATTGTGCACGATTATATTTAAAACAAAGTAAAAACATCAATAACATAATATACCTTTAATGTACATTTTAATATTACAAGTACTACTTATTATAACGATTTAAAAAAAATGATATTAATAGAGATAACATTGATTCTTTGAAATAACAATTTCTTACTAAGTATAAATTATTTAAAAAAAGTAATGCTTACATAATTCGCGATGTTAAAGTACAAATTATTAAAAAAATGTAATTTTTTTTGTTATTTTATTACATGAAAATCTTTTTAAGTGGAATTTCCATACAAAACTAATATTATGCTCATCTCAAATTAAAATATTTTTATATAATTAACCATATAAGTTCGAAGTTTAATTTTTATAAATAAAAATCTTCAGAAAAAAAACAATATAAAATAAATTTGCATGTTTTCATTCAAAAATTTAAAAGTCTAAAAATGGTTGATGTAAAAAATATATTTGAAACAATTAATATTCACTACAAAAAAATTACATAATATACCTACGTCCTACTTAACATACTGTGCCTTTTTATTTTTTTTATAAACAGTAGCGTTGACTGTTTACTTAAGCTGCCCTGACTTTTAATACAGTTATTTGGCTGGTTTTAGTCAAGTATAAAACTAAAGTCAAAAGTTATAACAACTGTTTTATTTCTAATTACCAACAGTAACCCTATAGAAACGAAAAAATATTTGTTCTTCGTGAAACAACAATTCTTGAAGTGAGCCTCTCTTCAAAATGTAAAATTCAAAAATAACCTAACTTTGAGATATACACATCTTCAAGTTAAGGATTACCTATGTACTAAATTTCAAAACCACGGATCCTATGTAAGTACTTGGCGAACGGTGGGTCACTATTACACCCACGCAATTGTTTATTAATAATTAATTTGTTTTTATTAACATAGCTAAGAAAAAAATGGAACCAAATACTGAACACTGTGAGTGGGTACGCGCAAATTGATAATAAAATAAGTAAAATGTCGCCGGCCTGATATAAGCAATCTTTTGTGGTGATTTCATATTAATTGATTTTCAGGAGGTAGAGATGAAAAATGATCTCTTATAATACCTATATCTTTATTATTTTAACATAAATCAATGTGAGTATAATAAAAAATATCGTTATTTAATTATTATTGCAATTGATAAAATAATGGAAGTGTTTCGATTTCACTAATATTTATCAAAAGGTTTGTGGTCGGCATTACAGTTTTCACACTAAACAACGTGTAACAATAATTGTTAATTTAATAATTGGGTTTAAATTAT